>CAJGYO010000778.1:0-91114 GCA_904845875.1 Miscanthus lutarioriparius | reverse complement strand
AATACCAAGTAAGTACTAGCTAGGCCCCCACCTTTATTTAATTAGTTCAATTCACTATTAACATGCTTCATTGGTTGATGAATCGTTTTTCTCGTAAAGAGGTGTACAGTGGGAAAAGGGGAACAACTTATGTGAGTCTATGTTTGCGAGCACCTCATGCAGTACTCATTGAAAACAAGTGAAGTACCTCAAGTACATAAACAATATACGCATTTTGTTTATTACTATTTTGTTCGACGTGATTTTGTACGTATTATCTAAACCCTCGATATTTATATGCGTATTAAAGAGGCAAATACGTGCAAACGCAGAGTCGTCAGAAACCTGAAGGTTGGATTAGAGTGCATGCGTGCGTGCGCTCTCAATCTCGAAAGCGTATACATTTATTTATTTAATGATGGTAGGCGAAAATGAGTTAAAGGGCCTCATATGATGGAAGAGCCTGTAGTCGAGATTACCTCGATCGTCGATCGGCCCATCAAGGTGATCGAACGGCGCGTGCTCCTGTAGCATGCGAGGCCGGGTATGTGAATTACTTGGGCTGATTATTACGGTCATTAACGTACAGTAATCTCAATTATGAGCCTCAGGGGCGATTCGTGCATGGCCCATGCAAGCACGTACGTGTGCCCACATGGACGGACTAGTATTCTTAGCTCTCCTCTCGGAAAGCTAGCAACACTGGAAACTCACATTCTTCGTGCGTCGCGAAAACCTGCAGAAAAATCTCGAATACCGTCGGAAAATATTTTAATGGTGATTGACCTCGAGAAAAATCTTACGAAATACAGTATCAGAAAAATTGATATTTTACATGTGTGATTTCTGTCGGATCAAAAATATTTTTAAATCGCGTAGTACTATCACAGGAAAAATGTGGCGGCTGAGTTAAATATATTTTTAAAGTGTATGTGAAACCACCACGGAAAAAATAAAACCCGCCGAAAAATAATTTTTTACTGTCGTTATCATCAACGGCAGTTGTAGCTGCCCACTTACGAAGGAAAACAGCACACCACGGCCAGGCACATTCTAACATACGAAATGTAATATTTTCGGCGGGCATTCTAAACACCGTCGGAAAACACACTTAAACATGCGAGAAAAATTCGATACAATAATTATTTAGGAAGCAATTACCAACATCATATTAAAATAGAGATTGTCCATACAATAATTTCATTTCTTTGCATAATAAATAGCACACCATGTAAACATCCAATGTTCAACACATTCATTCATAGCATCCGGTATAAGTAGATGATGTCCAAATGGTCCCGGCATCGATACATTCTAAAAGCATTATCATCTCATCTCAACCGGTTCAAGTTTTATTTGAGATGCAGCATCGAAAGTAAAACTAAAGCTAACGGATAAGAGGCAGCTACTAGTTCATGTGCATAAGCACAACTCTACAAAAGAAACTACCACCACATCCATGTTTTGCAACTAAACCATCAGATTATCGATGCATGATCTCCATTGTTGTCAGAACCTTGATTGTTGCCAATGTTTTGACATGGAGATCCTCATTGGTGTAGCAAACATCATTAGCATTGTTGTCACTGAGATGCAATGGCAGCATGAGAGAAGAACCAATTGCCTAAATGTGAACAAAGTTACAACAGTAAGTGGAATTGTCTCCAAACAATATAACACTTTTAGTAAAGCTTCTAAATTGGACAAGGTTACAGAGAGTAAGTAAATTGGACAAAGTTTAAAGTGTTTCCAACAGCTAGGTTTTCAAGGAGGTGTGAAACATTACAAACCAACATAAGGCCACTTCCTCATTGCAATAGCCATACAAATTCACTGCAGTAGCTATACAACAATCAAGATGAGGCCACTTCCTCTCCACTTTGTACTCTGTGTTGCCATTCTGAGATAGGACCCCACAAAATACTAATGGGTTTTGTAGTTCCTTTCCATCTTAAAATCTCTAAGTCATGGATCACACAGCTGAAAACATATTGATTGTGGAATGAAGATATACTCACAATTGCTTGCGTAGCGGACAAATGTAAATGGCAACTATTACATACGACCCTTCTGTCTCCCGATAAAGATTCTACAAGTGTGTTGCAAGCATAGATACTTCATATCAACTATTAGATAATTCACATATAATATTGGTGAAGTATTTACAAGAGCATAGCACATACCGATTACCAAGCCTACAAGAACGTTGCTTTGCTCACGATTGCATTGTCCTTGTATCACGATTCTCTTGTTCTAGCCTTCCATTTGCACTGACGTAGCTCTTCCATTTCACCTAGATATGTTTTTGCGTAATATTTGAATTTGATGAATGAGACCTTCTTTCCCTTCAGCTGCCCTCACATCTGAATATAATAGCACCATGTGCTATGGCAAGGCGCCCATGCTTTCTCGAAGGCACCACTAGACACATCATATAGCGCCTTCTCATTTAAATATTGTTGTTGCTCAACCTCATGCCCATCCACTTCCATATACACTTTCAGTCTCCATCCTCTTCGTTTGCATTCTATCCTCTTAACTTGAGCAACAAGTAGTCATCCTACAAAGACCAGAACAAGGAAACATGTTCTAGAGATGTACAAATAGCCAAAATATGCTAACTTTGTATTCTGAATTTTTTTTTGGACAGCAACAGAGAAAGTCACTTCAATAAATCATAACTAGAGATCCAGATCACGAAAAAATATGTTCTTTAACATTTTGAAAATCTTAAGAAGTTCTCCACATCTTTCTAGTTATAACATAGACCTGATTCTTAAGTTAACAGGGGTGAAAAAGCACAAAGAAGCATTGCTACATGAATATGAACATAACCTAGCGAGAAAACTTGGAAAATGCTAACTCCCAAACATTGACCTGAAGTCATGAAATTTTTCCTCTCACACATGTCACATACATACCATGAGTTTACTGTGCTAAAGTAGTTTCCGACATTGTGCACAAGGACACTTAATAGTATCATTTTCATTTACACGAGGAATTGAAAATGCAATATTCAAGAATCCATTGGTTCCATCAACCCATTCATTTGAGGGAGCTTTGCCAAATTGCCAGCCATTATACATCCATGTTAGGTTTGACATATTAACTAATTACATTTCAAATATTAATATATTAGATACCACAACAAAGGAAGCTCAATTATTTTTAGAGCAAGAGCAGACATTCTAAACTTTCAGACAAGTGGGCACACAAGTAGAATTTAGCATAACAACATACAACAATTTTATCACGGTGAAGAAATAAGTGTACCTTGAGTCTCAATCAGAGGTCCTCAACAATTCTTTAGTCTTGAAAGTAGTACACTGCAAATCAATAGGAAGCTTCAGTCCTTGCCGCCCAAAGACTTCAACTTCTGTGCACTCCTTCCTTAGCCCAAAATCTTCAATGCGACACTCCAGCTTAGCACAAAATCTTCACTACAGCAAGGACACGCGAAATAAATAGATGTCACAACAATGACAAATGCATTATTACGGATGAAAGGACAAATATTCGAAAATCATACAAGTAGACACTCAAATAAACCGTAGAATAACGGGACATCATATTCCAAAATCATACAAGTAGACACTCAAATACAAGCTGCATTATGATTCAATCTCATTTTGTTGTCACGGCGTTTCTAAAAAAGGTCGTACAACGCGGCCACGTGGGTTAGGCGCAAGTGCACAACTGAGCAATATATATGTATCATATATATCTTAGTTGTTATGCTTATACCTTTGCTTTTAATTGTATTTATCTCACATATATCATACACTAGCTCATTTGTTCTCAAATTGGCATATTAGTTCTTTTATATCTCTTGCATATGTTGAATTAATGAATTATATATTATGTCACTCTGATGCTCTTTGGACATAAGAAAACATCCACCTAAAATTTCCTAGCGAGCTCAAAATCCTTTGGACATATCAATACATCCACAATGACCTGACTCAAAGATTTCATTTGTCATTAAACATTTTCACCTAGAACACTTGAGTCTTGGTCTTGACATCCAACGGATCATAAAGCTCAAATCAAAAATTTCCACACAAATCTAAGCTCTCAAGAACCCTACACGCTCTGGACTGCATCTAAATCCTCTTCAGCGACGAGGCGAGTCTCACTTACCGGGACACGTGGATCGACGGGTGACCGGAGCCAAGCTTCTTGAAGGTTGTATACAGGACCCCGGACCTAGGCCGAGCAGGAGAGGCGCGGCCGCCCGGCAGCTAGAGTGAGGGCGCTCAATCGATGGCGATGGCCGTGCGGGAGCTTAGAGAGCGCGGATCTAGGCGAGAACTTGGAGAGCGCCGAATCGGCCGAGCATGGTTGCGGAGGTCCTGCGGCAGCGTTAGCGCGTCATGCGGAGTGCGTCTTGAGCGGCTGGGTGTGGCAGCTACAGCGTGGCGGTGCGTCTGCATGGCAGGCGTCTTGAGCAGCCAGCGGCGAAGCGTCTGCCTGCTGCGGTGGCCGGCGGCGGGCGGTAGCGGCAGCGTCGTGAAAAAACCGCAATGAGCGCCGCGCTTCGCGTCGGGAGGCGGCGCGTGTGGCGGAGTTGAGGCGGGCATGTGCGTGTTGAGGCGTGAGCAGCGAGTTAGGGTTAGGAGTCTTTTGCTTTTTTATTCATTAATGTATTTTCATTTCGTGACAACGCGCCAACACCGAAACGAAGAGCCTTGACGCCAAAATGAGGCGCGAACCCCAAATCCTAGTGTGGTGCGTTTCAATTTTTTTACATGCGTGTGTATGTTTTTTTCTGTGTGTTTCAAAAAAAACGACAGAATAATATCAATTTCTTTGTGCGTGAACATAATTTTTACGTAAATATCGAGACCACCGGCGAGAATAATTGAAATTTTTACAGTGAGTATGAAGTTTTTCCGTGTGTATATTTCCCGCATACGGAAAAAACATATCATTTTACGTGTGTTATTGTATTTGTCTCGACGGGATTATTTGAAACGCCGCAGAATAATTTTAATTTTTACGTGCGTATCGCCAAAAAACGCATGAAAAAATAATCACACGAAGAAAATGAGTTTCTGTAGTGAAAGCCTCTGAGGCCGTACATCTCCTCGGCCGGGATATACTCGGCTTGCACGCATATAAATACACGCTTGCTTGTAATACGTCGCATGCACGGGCGGGAGCCCGAGAGAAGTTCTAGAAGCTCCTCGATACTAGTGGGCAGCGTGATACCGCTGCGCTCAGCGATCATCGAGATCTTGCGGAAAATGATATGCCACCGCACAAGATGATGATGAAGCTTCTAAAGCGCGTATGCATGCCGTGGGCATGCCTAGTTGCGACCACCCGGTCAGCTAGCGAAGTAAATATATGAGGCGTGTATCTTGACTGCGAGTCACCGCTTTGGGATACGAAAGGATAAACTCGATCTACCGAGGATAGGATCAATTCGAAATTCTAAAAATGCCTCCGCCTTGCGCTTACCGCTCGGAGAAGGAGCGGTGTCCGAGCTTCGCCGTCGTTAAATGCGCCGACAGCGACACCATAGCTCCTGCATCCGAGGCTAACCCAGAGTTGAGATCTTTTGTTTTGTTTTCTCTCCTTCCCTCTTAGATGAGTCGTATGCATCCATGGCGTCTGAAGCAGTTGCCCTTGCCGTCGGCGTCCGGAGGCCGGAGAAAACTACGAGGAGATGTACTGCGGTGACGGAGTTCATCGCCCGTACAAGCTGTCTTCGAGCCGTCGCGAGTTATTCGCGGGCAAAAGGCGCCTCTCCACAGCGAGCCACCTCCATCAGCGGTGCAGCGTCACGCTGCTGCGGAGCTCGTCCTCGTGCCGTCAACCCCTCGCCACCTGCCGGGAGTTTTCGATGGCCTATCCAAACCGTTCAGTGATCCGCTGGTGCTTGACTCAAGGAGGCGTCTCGGTGCCGGCATAGCAGGGCGGTGGGCTGCCCACGACCCTGGTCGCCCCACTCAAAACACCGCGCCGCCCGAAGGCGATGATCCCGTCCAGGAGTTAAAAAGGCGCGAGGTGCGCGATGTTGGCCCGGTAGGCCTACGGTGCAGAAACCTCACATGTCGGCCTGTGGCGGGCGATAGGCCTGATGCTGGCCCTAGCAGAGGTCCGATGGGTCTACTGTACCAACCTCACTTTGTCGGCGGTGGAGGCGATAGGCCCTGATCGGCCGATAGGAGTACTGTACCATGACCTCATCCTGTCGGCTGTTGGTGGGCTGGCAGGACAACAGTAAGCGTTCGGTTTCTGGAACATCCGTGGAGGTGTACTGCATCTACATTTCTTTCGAACAAATCCTAGATTCGTGATTAATTATTAAATAATATTGTTTTAAAAAATCGAGCCGATGTTTTTTACGTTACAACAAAAAGTTACTTGGGTGCTAACATCTTTGGAGATGTAGCTCAGATGCTGGATCGATACCCCGCATCTCTATTTTGGATTTTTTGGTTTCTTTTTTTCTATTTTTTATTTTGATTTTCTTCTTCCTCCATTTTGAGATTTTTGGCGGCCTTAGCTAGCGAGCCTATCTGCTCACATGGCTCTCCCTCGTGGCGGGGGCCATCAAAGCAGCGATGGCACAAGGCCGTGGGTTTTGTGATGTCTGCATGTGTATAGGCCGTACTTGTCGAGGCTAACTTAGATTGAAAAAGGGCTCGACCATCTGTGCTTGAGCCGACCATTGTGTCTATGGATGACATGGTTTGACGACACATCGTAGCATGTTTTAGTAGGATATAAGATCAGGTCATATTATCCAGGTGTCTATCTTTGGGCGGGCTATATAGCCATCTATAGGCCTAATACTAATATACACAGGTGTTTGCATACTTGGGGTGGGGCCCTACCTAGCTGGGGGCCCAGGGCGGCGCCCGCTTGCCCGCATCCAGGGCGAGGGCCTGGCTCTGGCACCTATCACCGTCGTTGGGCGCCTCTCACACCATGTGCGCACTGGAGCCAGCGGGGGTGGGCATAAGCGTGAAGCCACAGGCGGCGGAGGAAGGCTGAACGCAGCAACCTGAAGAGACATGCCCGAGAGAGAGAGGATAGGTGACAGAGAAACAATGCATTCAATGAATATGGGCTCACCTATAGAAAAGTTGCACTGACGCTGAGTTTCCATGAATTGTTATTTTGAGTGATCCATTATGCATGGAGATCACATAATGATTTAGGCTGGGATAGTTCTGACAGAGCATGTCACCATATTGAGTGATTGAGTGCTAATCGAATCTATTATATTAAATTTTGTTCATTTTATCGTTGTTATATGATCTACTATATATGCTTTTCTGTGGTGCATCATTTTATGGGAGCACCCAAATCTCGATAGATGATAGGGTCACAGTATTTCCGTTCCATGTATGACTATGTGGTATGTCTCATAGGTGACACAAGTGGCGGTTTAATAAAATTTTCCGGGCTAAAAGCGTAAAAGCATAAAGCATAAAGCATAAAGCAAGAGAGATGCATTTGTCATGATTAATGTGTTTTTATTTTCCATTTGTCTTTTGAGTTATGATGGTGATTTAGTTTTGTTTTTCTATGCATATCCTTCAGATTCTTTAATTTATATTTTTAGAAGTATTTATATCATCGTAATTAGGATTTACATATGTTTCAAACTCAATTTTATATCTAAATAACCACGCAGCAACGCAGGGTATCCATCTAGTATTACAAAATAGAGAGGCCTCCATCAAGTAGGTGTGGTACTAAACCAGTTATCTGCCCATCTTCTTTTGGTCTCTTAGTACATCCAACATATCAGCTACAGGATTATAAAGCAGTGGAGACTGGATCTCCTGCCACAGACCTTTGTTAGTCTGGAAGTGCCTACCCACATCGTAAATACGTTCACTTTTATTCCAACGCTTCCCTTACTTACGAACTGGTTTATCCATTGGTTGGGCAGTGCCTGGGTAAAGTTCACTTCGAAACACCATGGTGATTGGAAGGTACGTACCTCCTGTGGATATAGTCCAATACCAAGTAAGTACTAGCTAGGCCCCCACACCTTTATTTAATTAGTTCAATTCACTATTATCATGCTTCATTAGTTGATGAATCGTTTTCTCGTTGGCCCGGATGCCTGGTCATTTCAGCAGGCCACGAGGTCCAATTGGGCCTTCTCCGAGACCTTGCCAATGTACAGTAGCGCCTTGGCCTTGAGTAGGCACTTTAGAGCTTGTCTAGCCAACAATCGAGTGATCCAAGGGCAACCATCACTTGGTTTTTGTATCCTTACATACAATATGGAGGCCCCATAATATCTTTCACACACACACACAAATATATATATATATATATATATATATATATATAAACAGGTAGGGCGCTCCCCCGCTGATCCTTTCTCTAGGTCATTTCATCTCTGGTCGTGCAGCAATGTATTGCTTTCTTCCTAGAATCCTAGGCAAAAGCCAACTTCATCGAATGTATTCGATTTTGGACGCATTGGGTTGTCATGTCTACATGGGAGAACTCCATTTACTTCCTATAGCTAGCTTGTGAAGCCTTCAACCCCAGTATCAGCAGCGGATCGGCGCACAAAAGTTTAGCGAGGAAAAGCCTACCTTAGCTCTTGCCGATCGATGCGTTGCCAACACGACCAGAGGAGAGTATGTAGGACTATGAGCAAGATATGGAATCGTAGATATTATTTTGTGTTTTTTTTTCTTTTGAGTGGAAGATATTTTGTGCTGTTGGGCACTTGCTTACACCTTGGGCCCCGATGCCTGGTCATTTCAACAGGCCACGAGGTCCAATTGGGGCTTCTCCGAGAGCTTGCTAACGTACAGTAGCACCCTGGCCTTGAGCAGGCACTTGTCGGCCTACCGAAGGCCGACAGGCTATAAAACACACCGTGCCTGCCCTCCGAGAGCTTGCTGACGAACAGTAGCACCTGAAGCAGGCACTTGTCGGCCTACCAGTAGGCTTCTGTACCTGTGCCACTGCACTAGTGTTGTCGTCTACGGAGCACTAGTATATACTACTGGCATGCAGTATGGCTAGCCGCTGGGGGCTGAACGGCTGGCACCTGCCAATTGCAGTGGCAGTGGCAGCCAGGCCCGACCAAAGCAAGGCATCGTCGGCAGCAGAGGGGCATCATCCATCGCCGGATCGATCGCCCCACCCCCACCAGTGGCCAGGTCCGGGACGGATGACCAGCCCAGCGCGACGACGCACGCACGTACACCCGCCCTCGGAGGCTTCGGTTTCTCCGTCTTCTTACAGTTTTTGTTCCTTTTAATCGAGGGATAATCCATTTTAGAAATAGATTGGTATTCTTCTTTCCTCGCTCACGATGGTCGTTCGCTTCTTCCATTTCACAGCCCATTCCAACAATGCTTTCCATACTTTCGGCAATTCCACGTATAGAGCTAGCTCTACCTATTGCCGCACCCTCCTAATCAGACTAGAATGACAAATATGTATCCCCTCCGCCCCCTTACTAATGCAATAATAATCTAAACTATTTAACAAAAAAAATGATTTGGCAACAGATAGGGTACTAAAAACTTTAGAGCTTGTCTAGCCAACAATCCAGTGATCCAAGGGCAACCATCACTTGGTTTTTGTATCCTTACATATAAAATGGAGGCCCCATAATATCTTTCTCTCTCACACACACACACACACACTTATATATAAACAGGTAGGGCGCTCCCCGCTGATCCTTTCTCTAGGTCATTTCATCTCTGGTCATGCAGCAATGTATTGCTTTCTTCCTAGAATCCTGGCAAAAGCCAACTTCATCGAATGTATTTGATTTTGGGCCGCATTGGGTTGTCATGTCTACATGGGAGAACTCCATTTACTTCCTACAGCTAGCTTGTGAAGCCTTCAACCCCAAGTATCAGCGGCCGAATCGAGCGCACCAAAAGTTTAGCCGAGGAAAAACCTACCTTAGCTCTTGCTGATCGATCGTTGTAACCACGACCAAAGGAGAGTATGTAGGACTGTGAGCAAGATATGGAATCGTAGATATTATTTTGTGTTTTTTTTCTTTTGAGTGGAAGATATTTTGTGCTGTTGGGCACTTGCATACACCTTGGGCCCGGATGCCTGGTCATTTCAACAGGCCATGAGGTCCAATTGGGCCTTCTCCGAGAGCTTGCTAACGTACAGTAGCGCCCGGCCTTGAGCAGGCACTTGTCGGCCTACCGAAGGCCGATAGGCTATAAAAACACACCGTGCCTGTTCTCTGAGAGCTCGCTGACAAACAGTAGCACCTGAAGCAGGCACTTGTCGGCCTACCAGTAGGCTTCTGTACCTGTGCCACTGCACTAGTGTTGTCGTCTAATGAGCACTGAGTATATACTACTGGCATGCAGTATGGCTAGCCGCTGGGGGCTGAATGGCTGGCACCTGCCAATCGCGATGGCAGTGGCAGCCGGGCCCGGCCAAAAGCAAGGCATCGTCGGCAGCAGAGGGGCATCATCCATCGCCCGGATCGATCGCCCCACCCACCAGTGCCGGGTCCGGGACGGGCGACCGGCCCAGCCATGACGGCGCGACGCACGTACACCTGCCCTCGGAGGCTTCGGTTTCTCCGTCTTCTTATAGTTTTTGTTCAATTTAATCGAGAGTAATTCATTTTAGAAATAGATTGGTATTCTTCTTTCCTCACTCGCATGACGGTCGTTCGCTTCTTCCCTTTCACAGCCCATTCCAACAATGCTTTCCATACTTTCGGCAATTCACAGTATAGAGCTAGCTCTACCTACTTCCGCACCCTCCTAATTTGACTAGAATGACAAATATGTATCCCCTCCGCCCCTTACTAATGCAATAATAATCTAAACTATTTAACAAAAAAAATAATTTGGCAACAGATAGGGTACTAAAAACTTTAGAGCTTGTCTAGCCAACAATCGAGTGATCCAAGGGCAACCATCACTTGGTTTTGTATCCTTACATATAAAAATGGAGGCCCCATATAAAATGGAGGCCCCATAATATCTTTCACACACACACACACACACACACACACACACACACACACACACACACACACACACACACATATATATATATATATATATATATATATATATATAACACGTGGGCGCTGCTCCCCGTTGATCCTTTCGAAAAAAATGGAGACCCTAGATCAAATCTCCCTCCATCTTATCTCCTTCCTCTGTGCACCCTTTTGACACCACCGCCTTTGCCTCCCGTCTAGTTCCAACGGCACCACTACTGCAATCGGATCTCGTCGCCCACCACCGCATGGTCCCAAAATCCATCAGGATGTGCCACCTCTGTGTTGTCTTCTTCATGTCCTACCGAGCCCCCATTGCCGCTGCCTCTAGCCCCACTTCCGCCATAGCCATGCTAACCTGGCCGGAGGTCGTCAGTTATCTATGGCCCGTAACCGCATTCCCCCCTTTGCTCGGTTGGTGGCATTGGTGAGAAAAGAATGAGGCGGAGAGATGGCTACCAGGCGATGTGAGGGAATGGCATATATTGGTCTAGGCTCTATTTTCTTATTGTGCCTCTATAGTATTTTGAACTTAGTTATTTTAATTATATGCTCAGAACCAAATTACACTAAGTTACTTTGGATAGTAAGAAGTGAGACCGAAATGTGCCTCAATTTTTTGGTTCTGGCCTGGTATTTCGGTTTGGTCTCATGTATTTCGGTTCAGTTTTGGTCCTCGGTTGATTATCCCCACCGCTCCATCCATCCATCCAACCATCCATCAGGTCTTACATGTCGATAGGAAGGGCCACATGTTCATATATCAATATCCATCCTTCTCTTCGCCAAAAAAAAATATATATCCATCCTTCTACTCTCTAGTCTAAAAACAATATACATCTTGCTTTTTGAGGAAAAAATATATAAAAAGTACTCAAGGTCATTTCATCTCTGGTTTGTGCAGCAATGTATTGCTTTCTTCCTAGAATCCTAGGCAAAAAGCCCGACTTCATCGAATGCATTCAATTTTTGGACGCATGGGGTTGTCATGGCTACATGGGAGAACTCCATTTACTTCCTACAGCTAGCTTGTGAAGCCTTCAACCCCGAGTATCGATGGCGGATCGAGGCGCACCAAAAGTTTAGCTGAGGAAAAACCTACCTTAGCTCTTGCATGCAATCCTAGCTCCTAGATCTGCGCGCGCATGCGGATTGTTGAGTCGAGTCGTCGTCATCATCTTCTTATATATACCAAGTATTGTACGTTACACGATGAGATGAGAGGTGAGGACTCATTTATAATGAGTCTTGACCGGTATAAAGTGAGCAACCTTAGTTAACCAATCCATTATCACCCATATTGAATCATAACCTCTCACGAGTGTGTGGTAACTCAACAATAAAATCCATACCAACTTCTTCCCACTTCCATTCTGGTTTCTTCATTAGTTGCAACAATCCTATAGGTCTTTGATGTTCCGCTTTAACTCTCTAACATGTATCACATATAGCAACATATTCAACCACATCCCTCTTAAGTCCATACCACCAATACTTCTCTTTTAGATCCAAATACATCTTGATACTCCCGGGATGAATAGAGTAAGCAGACTCATGTGCCTCACAAAAGAATTGCATCTCGTGTAGCCTTATTCTCTCGAGCACACATAGTATTTCGCCAAACCAAAGAGTTCTATTATTATCCATAAAGAAACACAGTGCCATACTAATCACTATGTTTCCCTGTTATTTCCTTTAACCTCTTATCCTATAACCGACCCTTGCATATCTCTAGCTCCAATGTAGGCTCTATCACCAACTCTACTCGCATTGGTGAGAAACCCAAGTTTAGTTGCTTAAGTTTAGCACATGACTCACTTGACATAGATGCCACTTGCACCTCATTGGCGTACCTCTTCCTGCTAAGAGCATCGGCAACAACGTTAAGCCTTTCTAGGGTGATAGTGTGCTTCTAGATCATAATCCTTAATCAAATCCAATCATCAACACTTTGTCTTCGGTTTAGATCCATCTTCGAGTGAAAATGTACTTCAAACTCTTATGATTAGTATAGATATCACTATTGTCTACGATCGATAATGCCTCTATATTTTAAAGCATGAACCACTTCTGCGCTAATTCTAAATCATGAGTAGGATAGTTTAGCTCATGCTTTCTTAACTATCGGGATGCATAGGCCACTACTCTTTTTTTCTTGCATAAGAACATATCCAAGACCTTGATGAGATGCATCACAATAAATAGAAAAGACCTTGCTCAAATCTAGCAAAACCAATCTGAGGTTGTAGTCAACCTCTTCTTTAATTCCTCCAAGTTAGCCTTGCACTTCTCGCACCACACAAACTTAGCATTCTTCTATAATAGAGCTGTCATAGGCTTGGCAAGTTTAGAAAAGCCTTCTATAAACCTTACATAGTATCCGTACCAATCCCAAAAACTACAATCTCTCCCACATCGATCTATGGCTTCCGATTTCAACACATCTCTCACCTTGCTTGGATCTACTTTGCTATTCCACCATTAGAGACAACATGGCCTAGGAAAGAAACTTCCTTCAACCAAAACTCAAACTTGCTTCAACAGCATACAACTTGTGTTCTGAGCTTCTATAGGACCAACCTTAGATGTTTAGCATGCTCTTCTTCTGTTTTGAAGAATACCAATATATCATCGATAAATACAACCACAAACTTATCCAAAACTCCATGAACACCTTATTCATCAAGTACATAAAGTATATGGTGCATTGGTCAATCAAATGACATAATGAGTTGTCACCCCAAAATTTTTGATTTTGGGTTGTGCATAAAAACACTAAATATAATAAATAATTTCAATGTTGATATAAAATTTCCCAAGTTTAGTTTAAGGTAGTGCAACTTTAGTTATAGAAAAAATGAATTTTAAATCTTTTCCAAATTAATTTGATGGATTTTGCTTGTTGTTTGACTTGGTGTGATGAGTGAGTAAAATTTTCAAAAGCAGCGTTTAGTAAGTCGGTTTATCCGTCTTCGCTCGTCTCTATCTTTTCTATAATCAAATTCCAAAGCTTTCTCGATCCTAATCTTTTCGTTTGGAATTTTCCAAGATCCTCTTCTTCTGCTCTAAATTATTCCTTTGAGTTTCTCATTCATTAACCTATCTCTCAAAACTTTAAGGGATTTTTCTAGCTTTTTACGGAACCTTTTCCTATTTTTCTATGAGTATAATCTAATTTTAGATGCTCCAAAATATCTTTTCATGAGCTCTAAATACTTTATTTAGGCTCCTCATGTTGTAAAATGTCTCTGAAAATTTTCCCCAAATTCTCGGAGCTTTTGGAGTATTTTTCATGGCTCAAATATCAATTCTAGACTTTTTTGGAATTATGTTAATCCGAGAAATTAATTAATTCTGAAAATAATAAAATATCCTATTTTCCCACCAACCCGTAAAGCCCATGTGCAATAATCCTAATAAATCTCAAAGGCCCATGCATTTATTTACTAATGGGCTTTAATGATTATTTAGGCCCATTAGTCAAGGTGGAGGGTGCAACATCAATTAGTACAATATTCCTAGTAGATGTGAGGAGTTCTCCTCCTATATATTTATTACAAGCCCAATGGCCAAAGCACACAAGAACTACCGTAAGGGGGAGCCCATAGTTTGGGAATTCCTAAGGTAGTAAATTAGATTTTTCCTCCTTTCTCTTCTACGTCGTTTCCAACGTCTACTTTGTGCCACCATCAGGTCGGCCTCCCCAACCCCTGCAACCAACCTCCTCCTCTTGTTCCTGTTGAAAGGTCACGTGAGATGGATGGAGGAAGAAGACGAGCAATTACGTAATTGCCATTGGATCATAATATCTCCATCGTTTCTTCGTTTTAATTACATTTTGTTTCATTTAAGTTACGTTAGATTCGTTTTGATGTGATCTATAAGTTGGTAGCAACGTTTACCGTATCACATGTTTTCAATATATTGTTAAATACTCAATTGATTAATACACAAGCAACTAGATTCTAATTAAAAAAGCAATGTAGGTGTTAAACTTCTATATTTCGTACATAAAACTTAACATGATTAATTGTAAACTTAAATGTGTTTTAATTATACTTAGTTTAAACTCGCTTATTGTTTTCACATGCACTTTTCTTTTGTAAATTTAAAGTTTAATTGGATTAAATGATACATGCATGTTTATGAATCAAATATGATTAGTCTAACTCGGCCTTTAGAATTAAAATATATTTTTTCTAATCTGAATTAATATGCTTCACATGGTTTTGCTCAATTAAAATAAATCAAGCATGTAGGCTTTTCTTTTAGTTGGTAATATAAAACTCCGGTAGTTTTTCTTTTTAACCGTAGCTCTGCTCTAGTTGTTACTTGTGACGTTGTGTCTGTGCCGACCAATGCTACGTGTTAGCAGTGACGTTTAACATGTCTCAAATCTTAGAATTTTGTAAGTTAAATGTTAATTCGTTTAATGGTTATGCAACTGGGTTTAGAATTAAAAGCCACTTAGGTGAATACATTGGTCTTTCATAAATCACTATCAATATGATTAATATCGACTTTAATACCTTTTTAATTTATAACATGCTTAGTTCGACTTCAAAACATGATGCTTTTGTTTAATTTTTGTCATAAGTGCTTTAATCTTTCTAGTTAAACGTTTAAATGACTTAAATGATATGAGATATTTTTATAAATAAAATATAATTAGCTTTAACTCGACTTTTGAAACTGAATATGTTCTGAGTAACCTAAGTTGATACTACTCACATAGTTTTTTTAATTAACATGAATCAAGCTCGTACATGTTTCTTTTGTAATATATAAAACTGTTCTATAGTCGTTTCTTCTTTAAGATAGTTCTGTTACGTCTCTTGCGTTCTCTCAACTGTCGTAACGAGCCCTCTTTAGTATGTTGTTTTGTCTCATGTGGTGTACTGCTCTTAGTTGTCTCTATTTGTTTGCTTGTATATTGGTATGCTTGGTTGCTACGATCTGCGAGTAGAAGAAGAGTTGTCCGTAAGCACTAGAGACCGGAAGCTACAAAAGAGAGGACTGAAGAATTTCTATGAGTTGTTGCCTTGAGTGGAAAGCAAGTGTAAAATGCAAGTATAGCATGGGATCATCCTTGTTTCCTATCAACTTTAATACATTTAATTCATATTGAATGTGTCACCTTGATAGGGATTTTCTAGAATTGAACTTATACCGTGTCTCCTATGGGATATGCATTAGGTAGCTTTGCTAGTGCTCAACTAAACCATGATCTTGTAACTTGACTAATGGTATATGTAATAAACATTAAAACATGACTTTTAGCAACTTAGAAACTGGGGGTTAGAGTGTTTAGCTACTTTCTAAATGCTTCAGGTTCCTCTCCCTAAGGACTTATCTATAAGCGAACATCCAGGACTTACAGTATAGCTGTGAGGGCTACAAGGCTCTGGCTTCAGCTCAGTATGAGGACCCTTTCTAGCTTGTTAGTGGTTATCTTTATTGGCGTAAGAATGGCTTGATGAAACGGGTATAGTGCGGCCTGTGTCCCCTTGTGTATAGGCAACGCGTCATTGTGCCGTCAAAAAGGGGGACACTACATCTGTTTGCCGAGTGAATCTAATGGCCCTAACTTGTTCGACGAACCTTTGAAAGGCTTCATAGTGAACCCTGCCTGCTCACTTTGGAAGTATTTTGGGAGTTATAAACCCAGACATATGGGTATCATGACTCACAGTAAAAGTGTACAACCTCTGCAGAGTGTAAAACTAGTATATCAGTTGTGCTCATGTTCACGAGTGGCCTTAGACCCTTATGGATTAGATTATCACAAATACTTATCCATTTATGTTATTCATTATTCATGTTTACATTGAAAATGTGTTTACTATGGGATTATGACAACTTGATGGGATTCATATGCTAAAATTGTGACAACTAAAAGCTAAATGTTGTTAAACCTGTGTCAAACCTTTTGAGCCTCATGAACCCTATGTTATATTTCTTTGATGCGACATGTGCTTACCCTTACTATTTCCCCACACCCCCAGACTTTAGAAAGGTTGCTCCAAAGATTGATGGAGTTACGGATGAGTTCCAAGAAGACTGATAGAAGTGCTTGGCATATGATACCCCCATTCAGCCGTCCCTGTGAAAGATGGAGCCTAAAGATTAGCTATCGTTCCATGATACTCTGATGTAAGTATTAAATATGAGTTTATTTTCGTTATATAATAAAGCATTGTCCCTTGATGCTATTGTAATTTGTCGACTTATGTGTGTGACTAATCTCTTGGGCATACATAAGATTATGCATCCCATTTATCCTTAAAATTGGGTGTGACAACGAGTACTCATACAAACAATACCTCGTAGTAAAAGATATCTTGGGTATGTCAATTGCATGAATCTTCAACTGATGATAACCAGAACGAAGATCAACATTAGAGAAAACACAAGCACATCTCAACTGATCAAACAAGTCATCGATTCTAGGTTGCAGGTACTTGTTCTTGATAGTAACCTTATTTAGTGACCGATAATCTACACACATCATCCGGTACCCTCCTTCTTGCCAACAAATATATTCAGTGCTCCCCAAGGTGACAAACTAGGACGAATGAAATATTTCTCCTGCAACTCCTTTATTTGTTTCTTAAGTTCTTCTAATTCATTAACCCCCATTATATATGGACGCTTAGCTATAGTTACAGTTCTAGGTAATAATTCAATAATAAACTCAATGTCACGGTCAGGTGGCATACCTAGCAAGTCATCGGAAACACATTTAGAAACTCATCCACTCATCGGGTCCTCCTTGTTGACGCCATCATCAAGCTGGGTTCACTATGGTATCGCTTTGGCTATGGTTGTACTACAACATCGAGACTGATTTTGTCCCCATTCGGTGTGGTCACAACAACTACCTTCTCCTAACACTGAATTACTGCCTGCTTTTGCTTCATCCAATCCATACCTAGAATCACATCAATGGCAGATGTTCTCAACACAATGGGGCTCACGTTGAACTCTATCATCCTTAAAGATAGACTAGTTGGAAGACAACGATAAGAAGCTTGCATACTATCTCCTGGTGAGTTTACTAGTATAGGATTTTTCATTGCACATAAGGGTATGCTATGCGTTCTAACAAATGCTTGTGATATGAAAGAATGCGAAGCTCCAAAATAAAGAAGAATGGTGGCAGAAGTGGAATTGACATCAAACGTACCAAGCATGACTTCTGATTTCGCAAGCACTGTCTCTGTAGACACATGATTCACCTTTTCCTGTGTTGGGTGCTAGCTTCTAAGGCATTCCTTTCTGATTACTATGCTGACCCTAGGGTGTTAGCTAATTCTGCTTCCTAGGACAATGATTGGCATAATGTCCAACTTCTCCACAACGATAGCATACATTGGGGGTGCTAGGTGCACTAGTATTCATGGGAGTGTTGTTAGGTGCTCCTTGTTATGGTGTCTACTGGCCACTCTGCTGCTAGGGGCGTTGATTGCCATTCTGCTGCTAGTACGGTGGACGCTACCGGTTCGGGTTGCGATTCCACTGATTAGGTGGCCCCGGGTGTCTCTGCTAGAAGCTTTGTTGTGGATTGGTGCGTGGATGAGTATTACTCCCAGAGGCCTATCCCTGAAGCCTCCTCTTCTTAGCCTCCATCTCTTTACGCTTATTGTCAATAACAATAGCACAGTTCACCAGCGTCTGAAAATTAGGGTATGTATTGGATATAAGTTAGAGTTGCAGGCCATCATACAGACCCTTGAGAAAACGATGCTACTTATCAGCATCATCAGCCACCTCATTCGCAGCATAGCATGACAACTGAGCAAATTTGTCATGATACTCAGCTACAGACATATATCCCTATTTCAGAGCCCTGAATTCCTCCTACTTCAACTCTATCAATCCTTCAGGTATGTGGTAGGATCTAAAATTCTCTCTAAACTCCTGCAAGGTGATAGGAGGAGCATTAGCGGGACGTCCATACTCAAAAGCCTCCCACCAGTCTTGAGCTTCTCCCTGGAGTTGTCCTGATGCGTACAACACCTTCTACTGGTCGTCGCACTGCGCTATGTTGAGTTACTTCTCCACTGCACGAAGCCAATCATCTGCTTCTAGTGGATTAGTGGCATGTGAAAACATCGGGGGGTGGCCCCTCAAGAATTCACCATGCTTATCATGCGGTGCTCCACCAATTGGTTGATTCTACTGATTCTGCACCAGAGCTTGCATAAGTTATGTTTGCACTGCCAAAAGTTGCTTAATAGTCGGTGACGGCGGTGGTGGTGGATGTGGGGGAACACCTCCATGACCTCAGCCTCTTCCTCTTCCAGACATCTGACATCCAACACAAATATTCAAAATTTAGAGATTTCCAAGTTATAGATACTTTTAGAGATATAGAATACATTCTGAAAATTTTCTGGACGAGTTCCAACATCAACAGCTCGGTAAAATAGTTATATCTCGAGTTCTAGATATCCAAAAGAGGCGTTTTTATATGGTTGGAAATCTTAAGAAATTATCTACAACTTTTGTTCAAATAACATGCCCAGATTCTGTCGTTATGTTAATCAAAAATAGGACACAACCGAAACTGTTCTAGATTCCAGACTGCATAGAAACTTCAACTTGAAACAGCTATATCTCTCAAACCAAACCAGATTTTGGGGTGATTCCAGTTGCATTAGAAAGATACTTAAGTCTAGTTATTCCCACAAGAGTTTCATAATTTTTGGTTGAGTCGATTGAGATGGGCATTGAGATAAGTGTAGACTGCTCCAAAAAATAGATCCAAAAAACAAGATGTACCAAAACCAACTATTTATAAATTAAACATAAACTTAATATTCTTCACTATGGAACTTGCGGACATCTCCACAAAGTTTCAGCACTCATTACAAAATCCAACTAACACATAAACATAATAATAAATCAACTAGGCGCACCAAAGTTCACACCACACTACTAGACTCGACTTGATTCAACTTGACCCAGCGCTACAAGCGTCTTATTACATAGAAAGGAACTCCAACACCTATGGGCGATATTTATGGGGAAGCTTCTCATAAATCCTTGGCAGGCTAAGGCACTCCCTTTGGTCATCTATCACCTGTTGATATCTCTTAAGAGTCTCCTGCCGTGCCTTTAACTGATCTTCCAGTCACCGATTCTTCTCTACTAACTCACAGGCAAAGTGTACCATCACTTGAGTAGTTGGATCCGTGCCTTCAGGGTCCATTATTGCCCACACCAATTCAGGGTGTTGGTGAGGGAGGAATCTATATTGATCCTCCTTCATATCGTCAAAGCGGAGGCCACGGAGACCCATGCAGGCTTCAGCGGCTGCATCTTCTATGCTTTCTTCCATGGTGGCACAATGAACATGATGCACATAGTTTGAGTCCAGCAGGTATGCTTCCATCTCTTCATCCCTAATATAGATGCACACCCTAGTCTTCCAATAAGTGTCCTCCAGAGGGTGCGTATGCTTGTCGTAGACATACTCCATAACTACGTCCCAATCAACGTAGTAGGTCTGAAGGATCCCCTTATGTCGGTGGTGCAAAACGGAGGATTCACACCCTGGCTTGTAATAGAACTTTGTAGTCCATCTGATGGCAGGGGGCGGCTCATCTTCTTGAACGGTGTCCTCCTCCTCGTCATCCTCCAATTCAACGATCTCCACATCTTCCTCCACATTGAGCTCTTCCTAGAGTGGCTCAAGCGTAGGTGTAGGTGCATGTGCTAGCGAGTCGACTTCCTGCTCCTGAGATTCCTCCTCACGTGGCTCCATGGGCTCATACAATCCACGAGGCGGGTAGTAGCCTCCGGTGATGATGCGGGCGGTCTTATTGGCACGAGGCATCTACAGAGCTAGATTTAGTTAGAATAGAAGTAATAATTTTCATAACAGAGTGAGGCAAAAAAAGCATAAAGTTTAGCAATTAACAAGAGTGGAGTAGTAAGCATAAAATGAGTGAAGCAAAAGAGGTTAAAATGACCATTACTAACTAGGCTTGCGTCTTATAGTCAACATGGCTCTGATACCAATCTGTCACACCTGATTTTAAGGACAAAATGGGATGTATAATCTTATATGTGCCTAGAGATCAGTCAGACACATAAGTCGACAAATTATAGATAGTATCATCATAAGTGTTTATTACATCACGTATAATAAGACAGTCTTCACATAAATATAGCGAAAGTGTAAAGAAAATCTCTCATGGAAGCTCTATATCATAGGGACATCAACTGGTTAACCACAAGTCTAGTAATCCTCGGAAAAGTCATCATTACCATAGCCATCATTTACCCATTCAGATTTTTATCCAAATAATGAAAATAAACAAGCGTAAGTATGTGTCGTACTCAACAAGTGTAACATGGGGTTCATAAGGCTAAAAAGCTTGACATGGGTTTAACAGCATTTAGCTTTTAGTTGTCATAGTTTTAGCATAAGAGTAGCAACAAGTTGTTTTAATCCCAAAGTAAAACACATGATCAATGTAAACATGAGTAATATATAGCAAAAACAATTACTTAATAGTGATCATCTATTCCATAAGGGTCCAAGGCCGCTCGTCACCATGAGCACGGCTGATATACCAGTTTTACACTCTGCAGAGGTTGTACACTTTCACTGTGAGTCGTGATAGCCATATGCCCGGGTTTATAACTCCCAAAACACTTCCAAGGTCAGCATGCATGTTTCACTATGAAGCCTTTCAAAGATTAAATCTAACAAGCTAGGGCCATTAGATTCACTCGCAAGCAAGCGATATAGGACCCCTTGTCCGAATGGCACAATTCTATCACTGACTATACACATAAGAGTAGAGGCTATCCTATACCGATTCAAAGAAGTCATTCTTACGCCATAAAGGAAACCTCTAACAAGCTCGAAAAGGTCCTCATCTTGAGCTAAAGCCAGAGCCATGTAGCCCTCATAGCTGTATTGTAAGTCCCGGATGTTCGCTTACATATAAGTCCTTAGGGAGAGGAATCTAAAGCATTTAGAAAGTAGCTAAACACTCTAGCCCCCTTTTTCCATGTTGCTAAAAGTCATGTTTTAATGTTTATTGCATATACCATTAGTCAAGTTATAAGATCATGGCTTAGTTGAGCACTAACAAGGCTACCCAATGCATATCCCATAGGAGACAAGGTATAAGTTCAATTCTAGGAAATCCCTATCAAGGTGACACATGCAATATGGATTAAATGTATTAAAGTTGATAGGAAACAAGGATGATCACATGCTATACTTGCCTTAAACAAAGTGTTTCTGCTGATCTTGCTCATCAAAGTAGTACTCTTGATCACCCATGAATTGCTTACCGTCTATATTCGATAATCACAGCAACATACAAGCATCCAGAAGCAATCATGCATAGCAAACAAAGGCTATAGATTAGAACAGTACACCAATCAGTATAAAATCAAGATGAAAAGTTTGTAAAACAAATCTACGTCTTTGCTACGAACACACAGGTGCGAAGTTCATGAAAATCAGAGTTAAAACGAAGAAGGTATGAATTAAACAAGATTTCCTTTATTAAAATAATAGATCAAATGTAACCTCAAATTTTAAAAGTTGAAAACATACATAACAGTAGTATGAACATGTAGATTACGTAATTATGAACCTAACGCAACTTGAATAGATCAAATCAGAGTTAAAATGAAGATTTGAAGGCTAAAACAAGATTAGTGGACAAACTGTAAATAGATCAAAACGTATTTTAGATCTAACCGATAAAACTACGTTTTCAGAAGAAGAAAGCGTATATTGAATCTAATCCGAAAGAAAATAAGTTTTCAAAAATAGAAAACGTATTATGGGAATACGTCAAGGACCGCGGGTTTGAACTTAGAATCTTGCGGGGAGGGTTCTTTTGCAATTTTGCCGGCCAAATCGGTATCATGAAATCTGGACCGTTGGATTAAGATCAGACGGCCCAAAACAGATCGGGACGGGATGGCCGGTGGCAGCGAGCAGAGCGGCGACGATGCCATGGCCTGGCATGGCGGTGCGCACGGAACTTAGCGTACGGACTATTGCGGGACGAACCAAAGGCACCGGAAGATAGAAGAAAGAACGAAGAGCTCGGCTAGGTAGCTTACCGAGGCACAGAGCGACGGAGGGCGGCGTAGTGCACGGCGTTGCGGGCGGCTCGTCGACGGCTAGGGTTTGGCGGTGCTGCGTCTCGGTGATTCGGCGAGGGCTGCTGCTAGTTCTAAGATGGAATAGAAAGGTGGCGGGGTCGGCTGCTATTTAAGGCCGAGGAGTCTTGGGTGGCACGGCAAAGCGAGGCATGGCAACGACGGTGTCAGCGACGGCAGAGAATCCGGCTCGGTCACGCGCGAGGAAGAAGAACAGTGCGCCGCTGACGCGTGGGGCCAGTTGGTCAGTGACTCGCGTGGGAAGAGAACGACACGACGCGGGTGATGCTGTTGGGCCGACCTGCTGTGGAGGGAATGGGCCGCCTGCGGAGACTTGGGCTGTAGCGGGGAAGCGGGAGGAAACAGGGCCGCGCGGGCGACTGGGCCACGCGGGGAGAACCAGGCCGAGCTGGGCCAGATCCAAGAGAGGGAGAAGAGAGAAAATAAAATTCCTTTTCTAATTTTCTCAACACAATTTCAAATCCACTTTAAATCCAAATTTAAATCCTTTTGCAAATTTTGATCAAACCAAAACATCACAAATAAAATATGCAGCGGCATGTATGCACAAACATGTATGTAAATCTTATATTTGATTTTATTTTTAACAAAGTTATCATTTTTCTAAATTTAAATGCTCACAAAATACATAAGTAAATCATTTTCTCCCATTTTAAAAGCTTGCAAAATTTAGGGTGTTACAATTCACAACACTATTTAAATTCAGCGGTTACTATTCAAATTCGTGGCACTATTCAAAATACTCACTAGTATTCAAATTCGGAATTTGAACGGTGGCTCAGACACCAAACTTTCTCACTATTCAAGCACTATGCGGAGAACTTATGGTGGATGCTGGATGTGTACGTGATTAGGTATATGCGGATTATGGGTCTGCATGTAATTCTCAGGATCTTTTGCAGGCTAGCGAGACCAAAGCTTCAGCCGGTTGTGCGACTATGCTTATGTCAGTCCTACTCGGTACTCATCGTATGCATCACTGGCTCTATTCAGAACCAGGCTAACCCCGTCTTCTCCCTCGCTATCCCTAGCCACGCACACACAGGACTCAGGCTCTATCGTCTTCCTAGGCAGTTCCACCCGAAGGGAATACTTCTCTGCACACATAGGGCTCTCTACAAACGCCGCCACCAGGGCTAACACAAGAACAACACATGCAAATGTTTCTCCTCTAGGGTCCTTAGCATAAAGACATCGCCCCATTTGAACGAGCTTAAAGGATGGCAGGGATTAAAACAGGAAAGCTTAATTTATTTTCACAGAGCAAGCTTACATACGGCTTTCCCTTTTGAAAAACCCCAAGCACTTAGTACAAACCTTAGGGATTACTTTGCACGCGCAGGAAGGTTATGGGGACTTCCTTTATTCTCTAATTTACAATGGTTGTGGAGTAATACAACGGTAGTAGAGGATTAGTATTAAGGGTGGACGAACTCAGAGTGCTTATGCGAAATCGTGGTCTTCATGGTGTATGTGGGAAAGCGGATGTGTTGGCTTCAGTGGAGGTATTGCTGGTGGTGGCCTTCGTAGTGGTTCTCCTTCTGGTCATCCGTTTCAGCCAGCGAACAAAAAAGGTACAGCCCTCCCCACCGGCTGACACGAACACCTTGCATGCGTCCACTGGACATAATGTGTCTTTTTTGTTTGGTTTCAAGTTTGAAACCACGATATCTTCTAAACTATTTATGTAAATAGCAATCCATTTTCACCATTATGTTTGTCTTGATTAACTCTACAAGTTAAGACCCATATTGACTATATTTTAATAAAGCTTAAAAAATAGCGACATGTGGGCCCCACATATGATCTTGCTTGTGTCAAGATTTGTTTTCAGTCCATACATTTAGCAGGGCCACGCAATCCATGGTACCTTCTTTTTTTTCTCTTTGCTTCAACATTTGTAATTTATGAAACTTTGAATGGCCATGCAGAGTGTATGGTTGATCGATCGATACATATGCCGACTTGTCGGCTATGGACCTCTCCTGGGTTTCGCTTAAACTAGATAGTGAGATGAGTCCTTCTCTTCTTCCCCCGGGAGTGAGTGTTCGGACGTAGCCGAGGGCTACGGGCCTTGAGACAGTGCCGAGAGGGAGTTGGCCTATCGACTGAGCGATGGTATGGGTGTGGTATGGTGATGGTGTGGAGACGGTGGTATTTCGATCCCAGGATCGAAACCTGGCTCTGAAATGGGAATGGAGTGGAATGGGTGTGGGAATAGTGTTAAAACTTGACCAACTGTTATTATATACTTGAAATGTTAATACATAGGAAACCCCAGCCTTATAGGTTCCTTTCGATTATATCCAACTTGTATTCAATTTCCACAAAGCAATGCTCATAGGGTGGGAGTGGCCAGTACAAATCGTACTGATAAATTTGGGCACACAGGTTCTGCTGAGGAGTATAGCTCCGAGGAGTTTGACGGTTGAGGGGTTCATTCCTACGTTCGAGTTTGGCGATCTTATCTTCAAACTGTTCTGAATGAATGCTACTTTTGATTCCGCCAATGCGGCGATGTAATAATTTATGTAATTCCACACTATTTGTACTCTGATATTATCGTTGTATGGATGTGATATTCGACTGGTATTTGGGTAATATGATCTACAACGGTCTTATTACACTTCGACTCTGTGGATTTCCTTCGCGGAAATCGGGGTCGTTTCAGTATAGATGAGATGATATATATTATAAAGGCTAAGGAAGTTGCTTAAGCTCACATTTTGGTTGTTGGGTCAATTATATATTGCGTCGGAGTCCATTATGGACACATCTTGGTCCTTATCGACCCCTAACACTATATACTTTGCTTAGATTAATCTTTCATCAAACAGTTTCACCGTATATATGGGTTTGTGAAATGTCGACTTGTGAGCTTAATCATTTTCTGCGAGTTGAGTTGTGTCTTTCTTGTTTTTCTTGTCATTCACAGGCACTAATTAGCCTTCATGATGAGGTCAACCAGGCAGTGCATGGTTGATAGCTTGAAGGATGTAGCGATGCGATTGCGAGGTTCAAGTCTTCGTGATAGGAAGCCAAATCATGAGTATGAAGTTTCCACCAAATTTTGAGTTACCTCCACCAAACAGAAGATCGGGGATTCCCATCACTAAGCCTATGATTCTACGCAAAACAAATGTATAACCGGCCATTTTTACCACTGCTCTAACGGGCACTACTACGTCCTTCCATCTTCAAACTATGATGAAATTCCTTATCAGCGTCGGTTTATAAGTGTGTCGCGCAATAGGAGACTAACCGACGATGCTAAATATTTTCACAGCCAGTTCCGCATATGATATGGCGGCGAAGACCGGTACTATTTTCACCGCCGGGTCATACGTCCTACCGGCACTGAAAACGTTTATCCACTATCTGTATATCACCCTTCTGCGTCCCGTCAGCCTATGAACAGGCGGTTAAATCTATCCCACCAGTTCTCACATAGCTGGTGGCGAAAGTCCCAGAAGTGATTATCCTTTTTTTAGTAGTGTATATAGCTGGAGATTTAATATGTAATGGTAACAAAAAACCGGTAGTTCACTCTTCAATTCCCACACGTAGGAAGGAGTAGCACAGTAGTTGATGACTTGCCGGCAAATCACACGTACATGCATGTCCCAGCCGAAAGCGAGGACATGCAACAGGCAACCGCACCGGGATATTTATTCCATTACACACCACACACACAAGTCGACTGCGTCCGTGTGATGACTGACGAGCAGCAGACGACGAGGACGACACACACATCACGACTCCAAACAAAACCGGCAGCGCGGCTGGCCGGCGGCGGCGCTAGCTAGCTAGCCGATGACGGGGACCTGGTTGACAATGCTGTTGTTGTCGATGAAGACGCTGACGCCGCTGCTGGGTTGAAGTCCGGGATGACCGGCGACCCGGCGGGAGCACCTCGACGGACACGTCCGGCCTGTCGTGGGCGATCGCCGTCGCCGCCAGAGTCGCCAGCACGCCCAGCAGCTCCGGCCACGACGACTTCCCAGGGAACGGCACGCTCATCACTACTGGAGGCCGCGGCTTTGCCGAGTGTTTTTACACTCTGGCAAAGAGCCCTTTGCACTCGGCAAAGGGTTTGCCGAGTGTAGCACTCGGCAAAGTCCGCTCGGCAAAAAAAATTTCGGCAAAGGGTCTTTGCCGAGTGCTTTTTATCCGGACATTCGGCAAAATAAAAAAAATTGCCGAGTGCTTGGGGCGGCACTCGGCAAAATATTTTCGGCCGTTGCGGCGCCGGCCGTTAACGGTTATTTTGCCGAGTGCCCGACCCAACACTCGGCAAAAAAAAAATTTTTTTTTTAAAAAGTACTTTGCCGGGTGCCCCTGCCCAGGCTCTCGGCAAAGTTTTTTTATTTTTTTTAAAAAAATTACTTTGCCGAGTGCCCCTGCTCAGGCACTCAGCAAAGTTTTTTTTATTTTTTTTAATAATTTCTTTGCTGAGTGCCCCTGTTTAGGCACTCGGCAAAGAGTTTCTAAATTTTTTTTAAAAAAATACTTTGCCGAGTGCCGCGGCAAGGCACTCGGCAAAGACCCGAGAATTGCAATTTTTTTTTACATTTCATTGTAACAGACAATATATATATATATACATCAATCATCACATCTATATCACCAACATACATTATATATCACAAGCACATGCATATTTAATAAATCCATCGAAAATCCATCACAAATGCACCAAAGTTCAACATCACAAGTTTATTATTACAAGTTCAACATCACAAAGTTCAACATCCCTACTGCGGCGACGGAGACTGCAGGTGTGGCCCCCCGGACTGCGGCGAAGGGACGCGATTAGTCGTCGGTGACACGGTAGCGGGATTGTTTGAACCCGCCGACGGAGCCTGCACAAAAGAGAAGAGATTGCATGTGTTAGACTCAAAATTAAAATTTTCAGCAGCACCTCCCCTGCACGGGGAGGTTTCCAACCTGCAAGAAACAACGGCACGAAGGCCGACAATCACAACGGCACGAAGGCCGACAATCCCAACGGCACAAAGGGCGAAAATCACAACGGCACGAAGGCCGACAATCCCAACGGCACGAACGCATTAAACTTTCATACTCACAGGAGTGAAGTGTCGAACCGGAGCTGGAGCTGGCAACTGCACTTGGACACTCGATGCTTGCCTGATGGTTTTCATTATCTGATACATGTCCGCCATCTGCTTCTTTGTGGCCACTAGCTCTGCGGTCAGGTGCGCTTGCGTCTCCCTTGTCTCTGCCAGCTCGGCCTGCAGTGTTTCAATCACATGTTTTAGTATTGCAAATCTGATCAATGTGTGTAACGTTCAATGTATGACGAGTGAAACCGGAATTACCTGAAGTTCGTCGACCCACGACAGTGTTGGAGTAGGCCGTGCACGTATGGGAAGGCTTCTGGCCATGCTCCGTGCCCTCACATCGGAGAGAGAGGGTGCAGAGCTCGAGGAGTCGGCGCCGTCTGCAATCCACAACCGCCCGTGCTTCCTGCCTTGCCCCAGCCTCACGATCACCTCTGTCTCAAGGGGCTCAGTGCTCAGATTGTGATCTGAGCCACGGAGCGCCCTAACCGCCTCTGCGTAGTCTCTGACCTTAGCATGGACGCTCGGGTCAGAGTAAGCCTGGGCAGTGGCATCCGGGTTGAAGACGACACCGGATTCCACCGGGCCCATGTGGGACACAGCCCATGCCCCAAACTCCGACACCGGCACGTCCGGGTGTGCCACCTCCTGTGAGAAAGATGACAAGATGATTAGAAATCAGGCAAAATTGAGCGTTAGAATAGATAAATGACATCTCGTACAAGTGCCCGCTTGAATACGGGGAGGTTGCGGCTGCCTTGGTGGTGAGTTGGACCGGTCCTCAGTGCCCGCTTCCGCTTGCCTTGCTCATGCTTTGCGATGTACGCCGGGTCAAGGTACCTGTCCATGATCCTCGACCATGCCGATCTATGCGACATGCACCACGAGGCCGGCACCTACACATCATCAAGTGTTTGACATATAAGAAGATCAATTCTGGACCCACTAAATCTCAAAACGAATCAATATTATTCACCTACCTGAAGGTACTGCTCCTTGGTCAGCGCCACCTTTCTTGCGCCGATTTTGTTGAGGGGCTCTTTCTTGATGGACCTGTAGTAGTCGACGTGGGCCTAGAGTCGCGCCTCGTGGATCATGTCGCCGACGTACTTCTTACAAGCTCTGTGTGCCGTCTGATCCGCCAGGGTCTCTTGACCTTCTTCAGCCTTGAAGTACCTCTGCATACAAACACAATGTATCCGTTCATTATTTCAATAAAAGACTTAACCAATGGAGGAGATGTATTGAGCTATGTTGTGAGACACTTACCCAAAAGTCCGCCAAAACCCGCTTCTGCTTGTTGTCCTGCTCGTCATCCGAGCCGAGCTTGTACCTGTCCCATGACCAGGCCGGCTCCCACCTCCCCTCTTTCAAGTCCACAAGGCCGGGGAAGTGTTTCCTGCACAGACATCCCAGGACGGTAGCGGGGGTGCGTGGGGGGTCAAGAGCACCTGACAGAACTAGCCAGCCCCTGCATAAGTGATTAAGAAAAATTATCAGTTTCTCTTTTGATTTTCAACGTATCATATGAAGTACTACTGATAACATCTATAGTTACTTACCTTCTTCCCACAGGACGAACCAGTGGGCGTTGGTCAGGAAGCGGAACCAAAGGAAGGCTTGTGGGACCTCGCAGGTAGGGAGCCGACTGAGCAGAACTGTCCTCCGTCTGTTGAGTCCCATCGTCCCCCGACAGAGTGTCTGTGGTCGTGCCCGTGGCCGCCACGTGGTCCTCCAGGGTAGGAGATGAGTCCTCCGGCTGGTCGAGAGCCGGGGGAGGACGCGAGTCCCTCCTAGGGTGACCCCAACCCCTCCCCCTCCCCGTGCTGGGGCGACCCGGGCCTGCTCTCGCCGCTGGGGGCGAAGACATCCCCTCGCCTCCATAAGGAGGGCGTAGCCTCTGGTACACCGAGAGCACCTGCCTCGGTGAACGATTGCCCACCATCTTTGTTCTGTCACCTGCAATGTACAAAGAATGAACAACAAGCGTTAGTACATACATGTCAAATAGTTCAAAATGAATAAACATAACAAAATTTAATAAAAACATAGTATTACATGGTTTAGGAATAATCTTCATGATTAGGGTCATAGGTCTCATCATCACTGTCAAAATTGTCCAAATGGGCAACACTATCCGAACGTTCTGTGTCTTCTTCATTGTCTTTGCCTAAATGGAATCGCTCAAGCATTTGAATGTCCTTCGGATTTAGCACTACATCTCCAGGGTCCTCGTCATCAACCGTTTCATTGTCTACTTCCATGGCGGTCGTCACACCGGGTAAGACTATCTCAAAGCTCCCTTGTAGCCCATCTGCTTGATAGAACTCTCCATCATATGTGTTTGTGTCGAAGGTGTAATCTTCATCGTTTGGAATAGGGAGTTTACCATGCACGGCCTGTTGAGCCACAATATAGACATCTTTTCCTTTATAGATGGAATCATGCCTAATCTCGACTAGCCCAAGATGAGGGGTCCGTCTCGTTCGTCTAGGATCAAACCAGTGGCACTTGAATATGACAGGAGTAAGAGGTACCCGGTCCTCATATTCAAGTTCATAGATCTCCACAATTATTCCGTAGTATTTGACGCCATTAGTGCCCGGCGTAAAAACTTGGCTATTGGTGGTTTTTCGACCGGCCAGTGGAGGGCCGATAGGCCTACAGTACGGCCGATAGGAGTACTGCACCATGACCTCATCCTGTCGGCTGTTGGTGGGCTGGCAGGACAACAGTAGGCGTTCCGGTTTCTGGAACATCCGTAGAGGTGTACTGCATCTACAATTCTTTCCGAACAAATCCTAGATTCGTGATTAATTATTAAATAATATTGTTTTTAAAAAAATCGAGCCCGATGTGTACATAAACAACCGATGTTTTTTTACGTACAACAAAAAAGTTACTTCGAGTGCTAACATCTATGGGGATGTAGCTCAGATGCGGATCGATACCCCGCACCTCCATTTTGGTTTTTTTGGTTTCTTTTTTATTTTTTATTTTGATTTTCTTCTTCCTCCATTTTTAGATTTTGAGCAGCCTTGGCTAGCGAGCCTATCTGCTCACATGGCTCTCCCTCGTGGCAGGGCCATGAAAGCAGCGGTGGCACAAGGCCGTGGGTTTTGTGATGTCTGCTGTGTATAGGCCGTACTTGTCAGGCTAGCTTAGTTCGAAAAAGGGCTCGACGATCTGTACTTGAGCCGACCATTGTGTCTATGGATGACACGGTTTGACGACACATACGTAGCATGTTTTAGTAGGATATAAGATCAGGTCATATTATCCGGGTCTATACTGGGCGGGCTATATAGCCATCTATAGGCCTAATACTAATATACCTGGTGTTTGCATACTTGGGGTGGGGCCCTACCAAGCTGGGGGCCCAGGGCGGCCGCCCCGCTTGCCCGCATCCAGGGCCGGGCCTGGCTCTGGCACCTATCACCGTCGCTGGACGCGCTACTCACACCATGTGCGCACTGGAGCCGGCGAGGGGGTAGGCACAAGCGTGAAGCCACAGGCGGCGGAGGAAGGCTGAACGCAGCAACCTGAAGAGACATGCCCGAGAGAGAGAGGATAGGTGACAGAGGAACAATGCATTCAATGAATATGGGCTCACCTATAGAAAAGTTGCACTGTGACGCTGAGTTTCCATGAATTGTTATTTTAGTGATCCAGCATGCATGGAGATCACATAATGATTTAGGCTGGGATAGTTCTGACAGAGCATGTCACCATATTGAGTGATTGGGTGCTAATCGAATCTATTATATTAAATTTTGTTCATTTTATCGTTGTTATATGATCTACTATATATGCTTTTCTGTGGTGCATCATTTTATGGGAGCACCCAAATCTCGATCGATGATAGGGTCACGAGTATTTCCATTCCATGTATGACTATGTGGTATTTGTCTCATAGGTGACACAAGTGGCGGTTTAATAAAATTTTCCGGGCTAAAAGCGTAAAGCATAAAGCATAAAGCATAAAGCAAGAGAGATGCATTTGTCATGATTAATATGTTTTTATTTTCCATTTGTCTTTTTGAGTTATGATGGTGATTTTAGTTTTGTTTTTCTATGCATACTCCTTCAGATTCTTTAATTTATATTTTTGGAAGTATTTATATCATCGTAATTAGGATTTACATATGTTTCAAACTCGAATTTTATATCTAAATAACCCTTGCACGCCGCAGGGTATCCATCTAGTATTACAAAATAGAGAGGCCTCCATCAACTAGGTGTGGTACTAAACCAGTTATCTGCCCATCTTCTTTTGGTCTCTTAGTATAGCCAACATATCAGCTACAGGATTATAAAGCAGTGGAGGCTGGATCTCCCTGCCACAGACCTTTGTTAGTCTGGAAGTGCCTACCCACATCGTCGTCGTTCACTTTTATTCCAACGCTTCCCTTACTTACGAACTGGTTTATCCATTGGTCGGGCAGTGCATGGGTAAAGTTCATTTCGGAAACACCATGGTGATTGGAAGGTACGTACCTCCTTTGGATATAGTCCAATACCAAGTAAGTACTAGCTAGGCCCCCACACCTTTATTTAATTAGTTCAATTCACTATTAACATGCTTCATTAGTTGATGAATCATTTTCTCGTACAGGGGTGTCTGATGCAGGAAAAGGGGAACAACATATGTGGATACTACGTTTGCGAGCACCTCGTGCAGTACTCATTGAAAACAAGTGAAGAGTACCTCAAAGTACATAAACAATATACGCATTTTGTTTATTACTATTTGTTGGACGTGATTTTGTACATGTTATCTAAACCCTCGATATTTATATATGGGTATTAAGAGGCAAATACGTGCAAAGGCAGAGTCGTCGAGAGAACCTGAAGGGTTGGATTAGAGTGCATGCGTGCACGTGCGCTCTCAATCTCGAAGCGTATACATTTATTTATTTAATGATGGTAAGCGAAAATGATTAAGGGCCTCATATGATGGAAGAGCCTATGGCGTCTGAGATTACCTCGATCATCGATCGGCCCGTCAAGTTGATCGAACGGCGCGTGCTCCAGTAAGCATGCGAGGCCGGGTATGTGAAGATTACTTGGGCTGATTATTACCGGTCATTAACGTACAGTAATCTCAATTATAGGCCTCCAGGGAGCGATTCGTGCATGGCCCATGCAAGCACGTACGTGTGCCCACATGGACGGACTAGTATTGTTAGCTCTCCTCTCCGGAAAGCTAGCACGCCTACAGACGCGTACATCTCCTCGGCCAGGATATACTCGGCTCGCACGCGTATAAATACACCGCTGCGGTAATACGTACTGTACCTGGGCCGGGAGCCCGAGAGAGTTCTAGAAGCTCCTCGATACTAGTGGGCCGCGCGATACCGCGGCGCTCGGCGATCATCAGATGCGCGGAAATGATATGCCACCGCCTGTAAGATGATGATGAAGCTTCTAGAAAGCGCATGCATACACGCGGGCATGCCTAGTTGGTGCCACCGGTCAGCTAGCGAAGTAAATATATGAGACGTGTATCTTCAGCTTTGCGAGTCACCGCCTGGGATACGAAAGGATAAACTCGATCTACCGAGGATAGGATCAATTCGAAATTCTAAAAATGCCTCCGCGCCTTGCGCTTGCCGCTCGGAGAAGGACAGTGTCCAGGCTTCGCCGTCGTCGTCGCCGACGCTGACACCATGGCTCCTACATCCGAGGCTAACCCAGGTTGAGATCTTTTTGTTTTGTTTTCTCTCCTTCCCTCTTAGATAGGTCGTATGCATCCATGGCGTACAGGCAGTTGCCCTTGCCGTCGACGTCCGGATGCCGGAGAGAACACGAGGGAGAGGTACACGGCTGACGGAGTTCATCGCCCGTGCAACCGTCTTCGAGCCGTTGCTGATTGTTGTTCGGGCCAAGACCCCTCACGGCAAGGCCACCTCCATCAGCAGGTGCCGGCGTCACGCTATTGCCGGAGCTTCGTCCTCGTACCGTACAGCCCCTCGCCACCCTGCCGGAGTTTCGATGGCCTATCCAAGACCGTCCGTGATCCGCGGCTGCGGCCGACTCAAGGAGGCGTCGCGGTGCCGGGCTGCAGCAAGAAGCGACGTGGGCTGCACGACCTGGTGCGCCCCACTCAAAACACCGCGCCGCCAAGACGATGATCCCGTCCAGAGTCAACGGCGCCAGTGCCGCGCAGATGTTGGCCCGGTAGGCCTACGGTATCGAAACCTCACCGCCGGCTTGTGGCGGGCCGATAGGCCTAGCAGAGGTCCGATAGGTCTCATCTGTACCAACCTCGCTTTGTCGGCGCTGGAGGCCCATAGGCCTGCAGTACGGCCGATCGGAGTACTGTATCCGTGACCTCATCCTGCCGGCTGTTGGCGGGCCGACAGGACTACATGAAGACGTTCCGGTTTACGGAACATCCGTGAGAGGTGTACTGCATCTACAATTCTTTCCGAACAAATCCTAGATTCGTGATTAATTATTAAATAATATTGTTTTTAAAAAATCGAGCCCGATGTGTACATAAACAACCGATGTTTTTTACGTACAACAAAAAGTTACTTGAGTGCTAACATCTATGGGGATGTAGCTCAGATGCGGATCGATACCCCGCACCTCCATTTTGGTTTTTTTGGTTTCTTTTTATTTTTTATTTTGATTTTCTTCTTCCTCCATTTTTAGATTTTGAGCAGCCTTGGCTATGAGCCTATCTGCTCACATGGCTCTCCCTCGTGGCAGGGCCATGAAAGCAGCGATGGCACAAGGCCGTGGGTTTTGTGATGTCTGCTGTGTATAGGCCGTGCTTGTCGAAGGCTAGCTTAGTTCGAAAAAGGGCTCGACGATCTGTACTTGAGCCGACCATTGTGTCTATGGATGACACGGTTTGACGGCGACACATCGTAGCATGTTTTAGTAGGATATAAGATCAGGTCATATTATCCGGGTCTATATTTGGGCGGGCTATATAGCCATCTATAGGCCTAATACTAATATACCTGGTGTTTGCATACTTGGGGTGGGGCCCTACCAAGCTGGGGGCCCAGGCGGCCGCCCAGCTTGCCCGCATCCAGGGCCGGGCCTGGCTCTGGCACCTATCACCGTCATTGGGCGCTTCTCACACCATGTGCGACTGAGCCATGAGGGGGGTAGGCACAAGCGTGAAGCCACAGGCGGCGGAGGAAGGCTGAACGCAGCAACCTGAAGAGACATGCCTGAGAGAGAGAGATAGGTGACAGAGAAACAATGCATTCAATGAATATGGGCTCACCTATAGAAAAGTTGCACTGTGAGGCTGAGTTTCCATGAATTGTTATTTTAGTGATCCAGCATGCATGGAGATCATATAATGATTTAGGCTGGGATAGTTCTGACAGAGCATGTCACCATATTGAGTGATTGAGTGCTAATCGAATCTATTATATTAAATTTTGTTCATTTTATCGTTGTTATATGATCTACTATATATGCTTTTCTGTGGTGCCTCATTTTATGGGAGCACCCAAATCTCGATCGATGATAGGGTCACGAGTATTTCCATTCCATGTATGACTATGTGGTATTTGTCTCATAGGTGACACAAGTGGCGGTTTAATAAAATTTTCCGGGCTAAAAGCGTAAAGCATAAAGCATAAAGCATAAAGCATAAAGCATAAAGCATAAAGCAAGAGAGATGCATTTGTCATGATTAATATGTTTTTATTTTCCATTTGTCTTTTTGAGTTATGATGGTGATTTTAGTTTTGCTTTTCTATGCATACTCCTTCAGATTCTTTAATTTATATTTTTGGAAGTATTTATATCATCGTAATTAGGATTTACATATGTTTCAAACTCGAATTTTATATCTAAATAACCCGCAGCAACTCGCAGGGTATCCATCTAGTATTACAAAATAGAGAGGCCTCCATCAACTAGGTGTGGTACTAAACCAGTTATCTGCCCATCTTCTTTTGGTCTCTTAGTACAGCCAACATATCAGCTACAGGATTATAAAGCAGTGGAGACTGGATCTCCCTGCCACAGACCTTTGTTAGTCTGGAAGTGCCTACCCACATCGTCGTCGTTCACTTTTATTCCAACGCTTCCCTTACTTACGAACTGGTTTATCCATTGGTTGGGCAGTGCCTGGGTAAAGTTCACTTCGAAACACCATGGTGATTGAAAGGTACGTACCTCCTGTGGATATAGTCCAAAACCAAGTAAGTACTAGGTAGGCCCCCACACCTTTATTTAATTAGTTCAATTCACTTTTAACATGCTTTATTAGTTGATGAATCGTTTTCTCGTAAAGGGGTGTCTGATGCAGGAAAAAGGGGAACAACTTATGTGGAGTCTATGTTTGCGAGCACCTCATGCAGTACTCATTGAAAACAAGTGAAGAGTACCTCAAAGTACATAAACAATATACGCATTTTGTTTATTACTATTTGTTCGACGTGATTTTGTACATGTTATCTAAACCCTCGATATTTATATATGCGTATTAAGAGGCAAATACGTGCAAAGGCAGAGTCGTCGAGAGAACCTGAAGGGTTGGATTAGAGTGCATGCGTGCACGTGCGCTCTCAATCTCGAAGCGTATACATTTATTTATTTAATGATGGTAGGCGAAAATGATTAAGGGCCTCATATGATGGAAGAGCCTATGGCGTCTGAGATTACCTCGATCATCGATCGGCCCGTCAAGTTGATCGAACGGCGCGTGCTCCTGTAAGCATGCGAGGCCGGGTATGTGAAGATTACTTGGGCTGATTATTACCGGTCATTAACGTACAGTAATCTCAATTATAGGCCTCCAGGGAGCGATTCGTGCATGGCCCATGCAAGCACGTACGTGTGCCCACATGGACGGACTAGTATTGTTAGCTCTCCTCTCCGGAAAGCTAGCAAGCCTACAGACGCGTACATCTCCTCGGCCAGGATATACTCGGCTCGCGCGCGGCGTATAAATACACCGCTGCGTAATACGTACTGTACCTGGGCGGGGAGCCCGAGAGAGTTCTAGAAGCTCCTCGATACTAGTGGGCAGCGCGATACAAGGCGCCGGCGCGATCATCAGATCTTGCGGAAATGATATGCCACCGCCTGTAAGATGATGATGAAGCTTCTAGAAAGCGCATGCATACACGCGGGCATGCCTAGTTGGTGCCACCGGTCAGCTAGCTAAGTAAATATATGAGACGTGTATCTTCAGCTTTGCGAGCCACCGCTGGGATACGAAAGGATAAACTCGATCTACCAAGGATAGGATCAATTCGAAATTCCAAAATGCCTCCGCGCCTTGCGCTTACGCTCGGAGAAGGACGGTGTCCAGCTTCGCCGTCGTCGTCGCCGCCCGACGACACCATGGCTCCTGCATCCGAGGCTAACCCAGTGTTGAGATCTTTTGTTTTGTTTTCTCTCTTCCCTCTTAGATAGGTCGATGCATCCATGGCGTGCAGGCAGTTGCCCTTGCCGTCGGCGTCCGGAGGCCGGAGAGAACACGAGGGACAGGTACACGGCTGATGGAGTTCATCGCCGCGTGCAACGCATCTTCGAGCCGTCGCGATTGTTCGGCGGGCCAAGACCCCTCACAACCGAGCCACCTCCATCAGCGAGTGCGGCGTCACGCGCTGTTGCCGGAGCTCGTCCTCGTACCGTACAGCCCCTCGCCACCCTGCCAGAGTATCGATGGCCTATCCAAGACCGTCCGTGATCCGCGGCTGCGCTGACTCAAGGAGGCGTAGCGGTGCCGGCACAGCAAGGACGGTGGGCTGCACGACCCTGGTGCGCCCCACTCAAAACACCGCGCCGCCGAAGACGATGATCCCGTCCAGGAGTTAAAGGCGCCAGGGTGCCGCAGTGTTGGCCCGGTAGGCCTACGGTACCGAAACCTCACATGTCGGCCTGTGGCGGGCCGATAGGCCTACAGTACGGCCCTAGCAGAGGTCCGATATGTCTACTGTACCAACCTTGCCTGTCGGCCAGTGGAGGGCCGATAGGCCCACAGTACGGCCGATAGGTGTACTGCACCGTGACCTCATCCTGTCGGCTGTTGGCGGGCCGACAGGACTACAGTAGGCGGTTTCTGGAACATCCGTAGAGGTGTACTGCATCTACAATTCTTTCCGAACAAATCCTAGATTCGTGATTAATTATTAAATAATATTGTTTTAAAAAAAATCGAGCCCGATGTGTACATAAACAACCGATGTTTTTTTACGTACAACAAAAAAGTTACTTGGAGTGCTAACATCTTTGGGGATGTAGCTCAGATGCGGATCGATACCCCGCATCTCTATTTTGGATTTTTTGTTTCTTTTTCTATTTTCTATTTTGATTTTCTTCTTCCTCCATTTTGAGATTTTGAGCAGCCTTAGCTAGGGAGCCTATCTGCTCACATGGCTCTCCCTCGTGGCAGGGCCATGAAAGCAACGGTGGCACAAGGCCGTGGGTTTTGTGATGTCTGCTGTGTATAGGCCGTACTTGTCAGGCTAGCTTAGTTCGAAAAAGGGCTCGACGATCTGTACTTGAGCCGACCATTGTGTCTATGGATGACACAGTTTGACGACACATACGTAGCATGTTTTAGTAGGATATAAGATCAGGTCACATTATCCGGGTCTATACTGGGCGGGCTAATACACCTGGTGTTTGTATACTTGTGGTGGGGCCCTACCTAGCTGGGGGCCCAGGGCGGCCGCCCCGCTTGCCCGCATCCAGGGCCGGGCCTGGCTCTGGCACCTATCACCGTCGCTGGATGCGCTACTCACACCATGTGCGCACTGGAGCCGGCGGGGGGGTAGGCACAAGCGTGAAGCCACAGGCGGCGGAGGAAGGCTGAACGCAGCAACCTGAAGAGACATGCCCGAGAGAGAGAGAGGATAGGTGACAGAGAAACAATGCATTCAATGAATATGGGCTCACCTATAGAAAAGTTGCACTGTGACGCTGAGTTTCCATGAATTGTTATTTTAGTGATCCAGCAAGCATGGAGATCACATAATGATTTAGGCTGGGATAGTTCTGACAGAGCATGTCACCATATTGAGTGATTGAGTGCTAATCGAATTTATTATATTAAATTTTGTTCATTTTATCGTTGTTATATGATCTACTATATATGCTTTTCTGTGGTGCATCATTTTATGGGAGCACCCAAATCTCGATCGATGATAGGGTCACGAGTATTTCCATTCCATGTATGACTATGTGGTATTTGTCTCATAGGTGACACAAGTGGCGGTTTAATAAAATTTTCCGGGCTAAAAGCGTAAAGCATAAAGCATAAAGCATAAAGCAAGAGAGATGCATTTGTCATGATTAATATGTTTTTATTTTCCATTTGTCTTTTTGAGTTATGATGGTGATTTTAGTTTTGTTTTTCTATGCATACTCCTTCAGATTCTTTAATTTATATTTTTGAAAGTATTTATATCATCATAATTAGGATTTACATATGATTCAAACTCAATTTTATATCTAAATAACCCGCAGCAACGCGCAGGGGTATCCATCTAGTATTACAAAATAGAGAGGCCTCCATCAAGTAGGTGTGGTACTAAACCAGTTATCTGCCCATCTTCTTTTGGTCTCTTAGTACAGCCAACATATCAGCTACAGGATTATAAAGCAGTGGAGACTGGATCTCCCTGCCACAGACCTTTGTTAGTCTGGAAGTGCCTACCCACATAAATCGTCGTTCACTTTTATTCCAACGCTTCCCTTACTTACGAACTGGTTTATCCATTGGTTGGGCAGTGCCTGGGTAAAGTTCACTTGAAACACCATGGTGATTGGAAGGTACGTACCTCATATGGATATAGTCCAATACCAAGTAAGTACTAGATAGGCCCCACACCATTATTTAATTAGTTCAATTCACTATTAACATGCTTCATTAGTTGATGAATCGTTTTTTCTCGTAAAGGGGTGTTTGATGCATGAAAAGGGGAACAACTTATGTGGATACTACGTTTGCGAGCACCTCGTGCAGTACTCATTGAAAAACAAGTGAAGAGTACCTCAAAGTACATAAACAATATACGCATTTTGTTTATTACTATTTGTTGGACGTGATTTTGTACATGTTATCTAAACCCTCGATATTTATATATGCGTATTAAGAGGCAAATACGTGCAAAGGCAGAGTCATCGAGAGAACCTGAAGGGTTGGATTAGAGTGCATGCGTGCACGTGCGCTCTCAATCTCGAAGCGTATACATTTATTTATTTAATGATGGTAGGCGAAAATGATTAAGGGCCTCATATGATGGAAGAGCCTATGGCGTCTGAGATTACCTCGATCATCGATCGGCCCGTCAAGTTGATCGAACGGCGCGTTCTCCTGTAAGCATGCGAGGCCGGGTATGTGAAGATTACTTGGGCTGATTATTACCGGTCATTAACGTACAGTAATCTCAATTATAGGCCACCAGGGAGCGATTCTCCCATGGCCCATGCAAGCACGTACGTGTGCCCACATGGACGGACTAGTATTGTTAGCTCTCCTCTCCGGAAAGCTAGCAAGCCTACAGACGCGTACATCTCCTCGGCCAGGATATACTCGGCTCGCACGCGTATAAATACACCGCTGCGGTAATACGTACTGTACCTGGGCCGGGAGCCCGAGAGAGTTCTAGAAGCTCCTAGATACTAGTGGGCCGCGCGATACCGCGGCGCTCGGCGATCATCAGATGCGCGGAAATGATATGCCACCGCCTGTAAGATGATGATGAAGCTTCTAGAAAGAGCATGCATACATGCGGGCATGCCTAGTTGGGGCCACCGGTCAGCTAGCGAAGTAAATATATGAGACGTGTATCTTCAGCTTTGCGAGTCACCGCCTGGGATATGAAAGGATAAACTCGATCTACCGAGGATAGGATCAATTCGAAATTCTAAAAATGCCTCCACGCCTTGCGCTTGCCGCTCGGAGAAGGACAGTGTCCAGGCTTCGCCGTCGTCGTCGCCGACGCTGACACCATGGCTCCTGCATCCGAGGCTAACCCAGGTTGAGATCTTTTTGTTTTGTTTTCTCTCCTTCCCTCTTAGATAGGTCGTATGCATCCATGGCGTACAGGCAGTTGCCCTTGCCGTCGACGTCCGGAGGCCGGAGAGAACACGAGGGAGAGGTACACGGCTGACGGAGTTCATCGCCGTGCAACTGTCTTCAGGCCGTCGCAGTTGTTCGGCGGGCCAAGACCCCTCACGGCCAGGCCACCTCCATCAGCAGGTGCCGGCGTCACGCTGTTGCCGGAGCTCGTCCTTGTACCGTACAGCCCCTCGCCACCCTGCCGGAGTTTCGATGGCCTATCCAAGACCGTCCGTGATCCGCGGCTGCGCTGACTCAAGGAGGCGTCTCGGTGCCAACATAGCAAGGACGGTGGGCTGCACGACCCTGGTGCGCCCCACTCAAAACACCGCGCCGCCGAAGACGATGATCCGGTCCAGGAGTCAAAGGCGCCAGGGTGCCGCAGCGTTGGCCCGGTAGGCCTACGGTCCGAAACATCACATGTCGGCTTGTGGCGGGCCGATAGGCCTACAGTACGGCCCTAGCAGAGGTCCGATAGGTCTACTGTACCAACCTCGCCTGTCGGCCAGTGGAGGGCCGATAGGCCTACAGAACAGCCGATAGGAGTACTGTACCGTGACCTCATCCTGTCGGCGGTTTCTGGAACATCCGTAGAGGTGTACTGCATCTACAATTCTTTCCGAACAAATCCTAGATTCGTGATTCATTATTAAATAATATTGTTTAAAAAAAACGAGCCCGATGTGTACATAAACAACCGATGTTTTTTTACGTACAACAAAAAAGTTACTTCGAGTGCTAACATCTTTGGGGATGTAGCTCAGATGCGGATCGATACCCCGCATCTCTATTTTGGATTTTTTGGTTTCATTTTCTATTTTTTATTTTGATTTTCTTCTTCCTCCATTTTGAGATTTTGAGCAGCCTTAGCTAGCGAGCCTATCTGCTCACGTGGCTCTCCCTCGTGGCAGGGCCATCAAAGCAGCGGTGGCACAAGGCCGTGGGTTTTGTGATGTCTGTTGTGTATAGGCCGTACTTGTCAGGCTAGCTTAGTTTGAAAAAGGGCTCGACGATTTGTACTTGAGCCGACCATTGTGTCTATGGATGACACGGTTTGACGACACATACGTAGCATGTTTTAGTAGGATATAAGATCAGGTCATATTATCCGGGTCTATACTGGGCGGGCTATATAGCCATCTATAGGCCTAATACTAATATACCTGGTGTTTGCATACTTGGGGTGGGGCCCTACCTAGCTGGGGGCCCAGGGCGGCCGCCCCGCTTGCCCGCATCCAGGGCCGGGCCTGGCTCTGGCACCTATCACCGTCGCTGGACGCGCTACTCACACCATGTGCGCACTGGAGCCGGCGAGGGGGTAGGCACAAGCGTGAAGCCACAGGCGGCGGAGGAAGGCTGAACGCAGCAACCTGAAGAGACATGCCCGAGAGAGAGAGGATAGGTGACAGAGAAACAATGCATTCAATGAATATGGGCTCACCTATAGAAAAGTTGCACTGTGACGCTGAGTTTCCATGAATTGTTATTTTAGTGATCCAGCATGCATGGAGATCACATAATGATTTAGGCTGGGATAGTTCTGACAGAGCATGTCACCATATTGAGTGATTGAGTGCTAATCGAATCTATTATATTAAATTTTGTTCATTTTATCGTTGTTATATGATCTACTATATATGCTTTTCTGTGGTGCATCATTTTATGGGAGCACCCAAATCTCGATCGATGATAGGGTCACGAGTATTTCCGTTCCATGTATGACTATGTGGTATGTCTCATAGGTGACACAAGTGGCGGTTTAATAAAATTTTCCGGGCTAAAAGCGTAAAGCATAAAGCATAAAGCATAAAGCAAGAGAGATGCATTTGTCATGATTAATGTGTTTTTATTTTCCATTTGTCTTTTTGAGTTATGATGGTGATTTTAGTTTTGTTTTTCTATGCATAGTCCTTCAGATTCTTTAATTTATATTTTTGGAAGTATTTATATCATCGTAATTTGGATTTACATATGTTTCAAACTCGAATTTTATATCTAAATAACCCGCAGCAACGCGCAGGGTATCCATCTAGTATTACAAAATAGAGAGGCCTCCATCAACTAGGTGTGGTACTAAACCAGTTATCTGCCCATCTTCTTTTGGTCTCTTAGTACAGCCAACATATCAGCTACAGGATTATAAAGCAGTGGAGACTGGATCTCCCTGCCACAGACCTTTGTTAGTCTGGAAGTGCCTACCCACATCGTCGTTTCTCACTTTTATTCCAACGCTTCCCTTACTTACGAACTGGTTTATCCATTGGTTGGGCAGTGCCTGGGTAAAGTTCACTTCGAAACACCATGGTGATTGGAAGGTACGTACCTCCTGTGGATATAGTCCAATACCAAGTAAGTACTAGCTAGGCCCCCACACCTTTATTTAATTAGTTCAATTCACTATTAACATGCTTCATTAGTTGATGAATCGTTTTCTCGTAAAGGGGTGTCTGATGCAGGAAAAGGGGAACAACTTATGTGGAGTCTATGTTTGCGAGCACCTCATGCAGTACTCATTGAAAACAAGTGAAGAGTACCTCAAAGTACATAAACAATATACGCATTTTGTTTATTACTATTTGTTCGACGTGATTTTGTACATGTTATCTAAACCCTCGATATTTATATATGCGTATTAAGAGGCAAATACGTGCAAACGCAGAGTCGTCGAGAGAACCTGAAGGGTTGGATTAGAGTGCATGCGTGCACGTGCGCTCTCAATCTCGAAGCGTATACATTTATTTATTTAATGATGGTAGGCGAAAATGATTAAGGGCCTCATATGATGGAAGAGCCTATGGCGTCTGAGATTACCTCGATCATCGATCGGCCCATCAAGTTGATCGAACGGCGCGTGCTCCTGTAAGCATGCGAGGCCGGGTATGTGAAGATTACTTGGGCTGATTATTACCGGTCATTAACGTACAGTAATCTCAATTATAGGCCTCCAGGGAGCGATTCGTGCATGGCCCATGCAAGCACGTACGTGTGCCCACATGGACGGACTAGTATTCTTAGCTCTCCTCTCCGGAAAGCTAGCAAGCACTACTGGAAACTCACATTCTTCCGTGCGTGCGAAAACGCACAGAAAAATGCGAATACCGTCAGAAAAATATTTTTTTGACGGTGAACGCTCAAAAAAATACACACAGAAATATGATGTCAGAAAAATTGATATTTTCTGTGTGTTCACCGTCAAAAAAATATTTTTCTGTGCGTAGTACACTCACAGAAAAATGTGACAGCCCAGATTAAATATATTTTTAGTGTGTGTGAAACCACACAGAAAAAAAGTAAAAACCCGCCAGAAAAATAATTTTTCTGTCGTTATCATCCCGACAGAGTTGTAGCTGCCCACTCACAGAGAAAAGCTTATTTTTCTGACGGGCACGGCTAACGATAGAAATATAATATTTTTCGGACGGGCATTTAAAGCACCGTCAGAAAAAACACACTTAAACATGCAGAAAAATTAGATACAATAATTATTTAGGAACAGTACCAACATCATATTAAAATAGAGATTGTCCATACAATAATTTCATTACTGCATAATAAATAGCACACATGTAAACATCCAAATGTTCAACACATTCATTCATAGCATCCAGGGCTATAAGTAGATGATGTCCAAATGGTCCCAAGATCGATACATTCAAAAGCATTATCATCTCATCTCAGCAGTTCAAGTTTTAGCTGAGATGCAGCATCGGGTAAAACTAAAGCTAACGGATAAGAGGCAGCTACTAGTTCATGTGCATAAGCACAACTCTACAAAAGAAACTACCACCACATCCATGTTTTGCAACTAAACCATCAGATTATCGATGCATGATCTCCATTGTTGTCGAACCTTGATTGTTGCCAATGTTTACAAAGATGGAGATCCTCATTGGTGTGGCAAACATCATTAGCATTGTTGTCGATTCTCGAGGCAGCATGAAGAGAACCAGCTGCCTAAATGTGAACAAAGTTACAACAGAAGTGGAATTGTCTCCAAACAATATAACACTTTTAGCAAAGCTTCTAAATTGGACAAGGTTACAGGAGTAAGTAAAATTGGACAAAGTTTAAAGTGTTCCAACTGTAGGTTTTCAAGGAGGTGTGAAACATTACAAACCAACATAAGGCCACTTCCTCATTGCAATAGCCATACAAATTCACTTTGCAGTAGCTATACAACAATCAAGATGAGGCCACTTCCTCACCGCTTGTACTCTGTGTTGCCATTCTGAATAGGACCCCACAAAATACTAATCAGTTTGTAGTTCCTTTCCATCTTAAAATCTCTAAGTCATGGATCGGATGACTAGAAAACATATTGATTGTGGAATGAAGATATACTCACAATTGCTTGCGTGAGCGGACAAATGTCGTAACGCTTCTTTCCGGCACAGCCCTTCCTGCCTCTCCCGATAAAGATTCTACAAGTGTATTGCAAGCATAGATACTTCATATCAACTATTAGATAATTCACATATAATATTGGTGAAGTATTTACAAGAGCATAGCACATACCAGTACCAAGCCTACAAGAACGTTGCTTTGCTGCAAAGCATTGTCCTTGTCACGATTCTCTTGTTCTAGCCTTCCATTTGCACGACGTAGCTCTTCCATTTCACGAGATATGTTTTATGTAGTCGCTTTGAATTTGATGGATGGACGCTTCTTTCCCTTCCGCTGCCCTCACATCTGAATACTTAACCGCACCATGTGCTATGGCAAGACGCCCATGCTTTCTCGGGGCACCACTAGACACATCATATAGCGCCTTCTCATTTAAATATTGTTGTTGCTCAACCTCATGCCCATCCACTTCCATGTCTTGCACTGTCTCCATCCTCTTCGTTTGCACATTCTATCCTCTTAACAGCAAAGAAAGTAGTCATCCTACAAAGACCAGAACAAGGAAACATGTTCTAGAGATGTACAAATAGCCAAAATATGCTAACTTTGTATTCTGAATTTTTGGACAGCAGCAAGAAAGTCACTTCAATAAATCATAACTAGAGATCCAGATCACGAAAAAATATGTTCTTTAACATTTTGAAAATCTTAAGAAGTTCTCCACATCTTTCTAGTTATAACATAGACCTGATTCTTAAGTTAACAGGTGAAAAAGCACAAAGAAGCATTGCTACGCAGAGATATGAACATAACCTAGCAGAAAACTTCAGAAAAATGTAACTCCCAAACCTGATGACCTGAAGTCATGAAATTTTTCAGCACACATGTCACATACATACCATGAGTTTCTGTGCTAAAGTAGTTCCGACATTGTGCACAAGGACACTTAATAGTATCATTTTCAGCTACACCAGAATTGAAAATGCAATATTCAAGAATCCATTGGTTCCATCAACCCATTCATTTGAGGGAGCTTTGCCACGTTGCCAACCATTATACATCCATGTTCGGTTTGACATATTAACTAATTACATTTCAAATATTAATATATTAGATACCACAACAAAGGAAGCTCAATTATTTTTAGAGCAAGAACGGGCATTCTAAACTCGCACAAGTGGGCACACAAGTAGAATTTAGCATAACAACATACAACAATTTTATGCGGTGAAGAAATAAGTGTACCTTGAGTCTCAATCAGAGGTCCTCAACAATTCTTTAGTCTTGAAAGTAGTACACAGCAAATCCAATAGGAAGCTTCAGTCCTTGCCAGCCCAAAGACTTCACTGCAAAGACTCCTTCCTTAGCCCAAAATCTTCAATGCAACACTCCGCTTAGCACAAAATCTTCACTGCAGCAAGGACACGCAAATAAATAGATGTCACAACAATGACAACTGCATTATTCGGATGAAAGGACAAATATTCCGAAAATCATACAAGTAGACACTCAAATAAACCGTAGAATAACAGGACATCATATTCCAAAAATCATACAAGTAGACACTCAAATACAACTGCATTATGATTCAATCTCATTTGTTGTACGGCGTTTCCTAAAAAAAGGTCGCATAACGTGGCCGTGGTTAGGCGCAAGTGCACAACTGAGCAATATATGTATCATATATATCTTAGTTGTTATGCTTATGCACTGCTTTTAATTGTATTTATCTCACATATATCATACACTAGCTCATTTGTTCTCAAATTGGCATATTAGTTCTTTTATATCTCTTGCATATGTTGAATTAATGAATTATATATTATGTCACTACAGACTGCTACTGGACATAAGAAAACATCCACCTAAAATTTCTAGCGAGCTCAAATCACTTTGGACATATCAATACATCCACAAAGAAGACAACTCAAAGATTTCATTTGTCACCTAAACATTTTCACCTAGAACACTTCAGGTCTTGATCTTGACATCCAACAGATCATAAAGCTCAAATCAAAAATTTCCACACAAATCTAAGCTCTCAAGAACCCTACCGCTCTGAGCTCTGCATCTAAATCCTCTTCTGCGACGAGACGAGTCTCACTTACCGGACAGCGCGGATCGACGGGTGACCGGAGCCAAGCTCACTTTGAAGGTTGTAGCACGGACCCCAGCCGGACCTAGGCGAGAGCACGGAGAGGGCGCGGCAGCCGGGCGAGCTAGGTAGAGGAGGGCGCTCAATCGATGGCGATGGCGGCGGGGAGCTTGGAGAGGCGCGATCTAGAGGCGAGAACTTCGAGAGACGCTGAATCGGCCCGGCAGCATGGTTGCGGAGGGTCCTGCTGGCGGCCTTCTGGGGGCGTCTGAGCGGCAAGCAGGGTGGTGTGTGGCCATGCATGCGGGCGTGGCGGCGGCGGCGTCGCGTCTGAGCAGCGGCAATGCGAAGCGTCTGGCGCTGCGCAGTGGCGGCGGCGGGCGAAGCGGCGCGTGGCGTGAAGAGCCACGAGCGCGCGCCGCTTGCGTCATGGGCGGCGTGTGGCGGAGTTAGGGGGGAACATGTGCGTGTTGGGGCAGCGGGCAGCGAGTTAGGGTTAGGAGTCTTTTGCTTTTTTATTCATTAATGTATTTTCATTTCGTGACAACGCGCCAACACCGAAACGAAGAGCGCGAACGCCAAAATGAGAGCGCGAACCCCAAATCCTAGTGGTCGTTTCAATTTTTCGTGCGTGTGTATGTTTTTTCCGTGTGTGTTTTCAAAAACCCGGCGTAATAATATCAATTTTACTGTGCGTGAACATAATTTTTCCGTAAATGTCGAGACCACCGCCGAGAATAATTGAAATTTTTCTGTGAGTATGAAGTTTTTCCGTGTGTATATTTCCACGCACGGAAAAAAACATATCATTTTTCATGGTGTTATTGTATTTGTCCGACGGGATTATTTGAAACGCATGCGAATAATTTTAATTTTTACGTGCGTATATAAAAACGCACGTAAAAAATAATCACACACACGAAGAAAATGAGTTTCTGTAGTGAAGCCTCTGACGCGTACATCTCCTCGGCCAGGATATACTCGGCTTGCACGCATATAAATACACCGCTCTTGTAATATCGTCATTGTACTGGGCGGGGCAGCCCGAGAGAGTTCTAGAAGCTCCTCGATACTAGTGGGCGCGTGATACCGCGGCGCTCGGCGATCATCGATCTTGAAATGATATGCCACCGCTGTAAGATGATGATGAAGCTTCTAGAAAGCGCATGCATACACGGGCATGCCTAGTTGCGCCACCGGTCAGCTAGCGAAGTAAATATATGAGACGTGTATCTTCACTTTGCGAGTCACCGCTGGGATACGAAAGGATAAACTCGATCTACCGAGGATAGGATCAATTCGAAATTCTAAAATGCCTCCGCGCCTTGCGCTTGCCGCTCGGAGAAGGATGTCCGAGCTTCGCCCGTCGTCGCCGCCGGCAATGACACCATGGCTCCTCGCATCCGAGGCTAACCTGTGTTGAGATCTTTTGTTTTGTTTTCTCCTTCCCTCTTAGATAGGTCGTATGCATCCATGGCGTCATGAGCGCTTTGCCCTTGCCGTCGACGTCCGGAGGCCGAGAGAACAGGGGAGATGTACACGGTGACGGAGTTCATCGCCGTGCAACCGCTTTTCGAGCCGTCGCGATTATTCGGCGGGCCAAAGACGCCTCACGGCCAGGCCACCTCCATCAGCAGTGCCGCGGCGTCACGCTGTTGCCGGAGCTCGTCCTCGTACGCATCACAGCCCCTCGCCACCCTGCCGGAGTTTCGATGGCCTATCCAAGACCGTTAAGTGATCCGCGGCTGCGGCTGACTCAAGGAGGCGTCTCGGTGCCGGCATAGCAAGGACGGTGGGCTGCACGACCTGGTGCGCCCCACTCAAAACACCGCGCCGCCAAGAAGCGATGATCCCGTCCAGGAGTTAAAGGCGCCAGGGTGCCGCAGTGTTGGCCCGGTAGGCCTACGGTACCGAAACCTCACATGTCGGCCTGTGGCGGGCCGATAGGCCTACAGTACGGCCCTAGCAGAGGTCCGATAGGTCTACTGTACCAACCTCGCCTGTCGGCCAGTGGAGGGCCGATAGGCCTACAGTAGGGCCGATAGGAGTACTGTACCATGACCTCATCCTGTCGGCTGTTGGTGGGCTGGCAGGACAACAGTAGGCGTTCCGGTTTCTGGAACATCCGTGGAGGTGTACTGCATCTACATTTCTTTCCGAACAAATCCTAGATTCGTGATTAATTATTAAATAATATTGTTTTAAAAAAAATCGAGCCCGATGTTTTTTTACGTACAACAAAAAAGTTACTTGGAGTGCTAACATCTTTGGAGATGTAGCTCAGATGCGGATCGATACCCCGCATCTCTATTTTGGATTTTTTGGTTTCTTTTTCTATTTTTTATTTTGATTTTCTTCTTCCTCCATTTTGAGATTTTGAGCGGCCTTAGCTAGCGAGCCTATCTGCTCACATGGCTCTCCCTCGTGGCAGGGCCATCAAAGCAGCGGTGGCACAAGGCCGTGGGTTTTGTGATGTCTGCTGTGTATAGGCCGTACTTGTCAGGCTAGCTTAGTTCGAAAAAGGGCTCGACCATCTGTACTTGAGCCGACCATTGTGTCTATGGATGACATGGTTTGACGACACATACGTAGCATGTTTTAGTAGGATATAAGATCAGGTCATATTATCCAGGTCTATACTGGGCGGGCTATATAGCCATCTATAGGCCTAATACTAATATACCTGGTGTTTGCATACTTGGGGTGGGGCCCTACCTAGCTGGGGGCCCAGGGCGGCCGCCCCGCTTGCCCGCATCCAGGGCCGGGCCTGGCTCTGGCACCTATCACCGTCGCTGGACGCGCTACTCACACCATGTGCGCACTGGAGCCGGCGAGGGGGTAGGCACAAGCGTGAAGCCACAGGCGGCGGAGGAAGGCTGAACGCAGCAACCTGAAGAGACATGCCCGAGAGAGAGAGGATAGGTGACAGAGAAACAATGCATTCAATGAATATGGGCTCACCTATAGAAAAGTTGCACTGTGACGCTGAGTTTCCATGAATTGTTATTTTAGTGATCCATTATGCATGGAGATCACATAATGATTTAGGCTGGGATAGTTCTGACAGAGCATGTCACCATATTGAGTGATTGAGTGCTAATCGAATCTATTATATTAAATTTTGTTCATTTTATCGTTGTTATATGATCTACTATATATGCTTTTCTGTGGTGCATCATTTTATGGGAGCACCCAAATCTCGATAGATGATAGGGTCACGAGTATTTCCGTTCCATGTATGACTATGTGGTATGTCTCATAGGTGACACAAGTGGCGGTTTAATAAAATTTTCCGGGCTAAAAGCGTAAAGCATAAAGCATAAAGCATAAAGCAAGAGAGATGCATTTGTCATGATTAATGTGTTTTTATTTTCCATTTGTCTTTTTGAGTTATGATGGTGATTTTAGTTTTGTTTTTCTATGCATACTCCTTCAGATTCTTTAATTTATATTTTTGGAAGTATTTATATCATCGTAATTAGGATTGACATATGTTTCAAACTCGAATTTTATATCTAAATAACCCGCAGCAACGCGCAGGGTATCCATCTAGTATTACAAAATAGAGAGGCCTCCATCAAGTAGGTGTGGTACTAAACCAGTTATCTGCCCATCTTCTTTTGGTCTCTTAGTACATCCAACATATCAGCTACAGGATTATAAAGCAGTGGAGACTGGATCTCCCTGCCACAGACCTTTGTTAGTCTGGAAGTGCCTACCCACATCGTCGTCGTTCACTTTTATTCCAACGCTTCCCTTACTTACGAACTGGTTTATCCATTGGTTGGGCAGTGCCTGGGTAAAGTTCACTTCGAAACACCATGGTGATTGGAAGGTACGTACCTCCTGTGGATATAGTCCAATACCAAGTAAGTACTAGCTAGGCCCCCACACCTTTATTTAATTAGTTCAATTCACTATTATCATGCTTCATTAGTTGATGAATCGTTTTCTCGTTGGCCCGGATGCCTGGTCATTTCAGCAGGCCACGAGGTCCAATTGGGCCTTCTCCGAGACCTTGCCAATGTACAGTAGCGCCTTGGCCTTGAGTAGGCACTTTAGAGCTTGTCTAGCCAACAATCGAGTGATCCAAGGGCAACCATCACTTGGTTTTTGTATCCTTACATACAATATGGAGGCCCCATAATATCTTTCACACACACACACATATATATATATATATATATATATATATATATAAACAGGTAGGGCGCTCCCCCGCTGATCCTTTCTCTAGGTCATTTCATCTCTGGTCGTGCAGCAATGTATTGCTTTCTTCCTAGAATCCTAGGCAAAAGCCAACTTCATCGAATGTATTCGATTTTGGACGCATTGGGTTGTCATGTCTACATGGGAGAACTCCATTTACTTCCTATAGCTAGCTTGTGAAGCCTTCAACCCCGAGTATCAGCAGCGGATCGAGCGCACCAAAAGTTTAGCCGAGGAAAAGCCTACCTTAGCTCTTGCCGATCGATCGTTGCCAACACGACCAGAGGAGAGTATGTAGGACTATGAGCAAGATATGGAATCGTAGATATTATTTTGTGTTTTTTTTTCTTTTGAGTGGAAGATATTTTGTGCTGTTGGGCACTTGCTTACACCTTGGGCCCCGATGCCTGGTCATTTCAACAGGCCACGAGGTCCAATTGGGGCTTCTCCGAGAGCTTGCTAACGTACAGTAGCGCCCCGGCCTTGAGCAGGCACTTGTCGGCCTACCGAAGGCCGACAGGCTATAAAACACACCGTGCCTGCCCTCCGAGAGCTTGCTGACGAACAGTAGCACCTGAAGCAGGCACTTGTCGGCCTACCAGTAGGCTTCTGTACCTGTGCCACTGCACTAGTGTTGTCGTCTACGGAGCACTAGTATATACTACTGGCATGCAGTATGGCTAGCCGCTGGGGGCTGAATGGCTGGCACCTGCCAATCGCAGTGGCAGTGGCAGCCGGGCCCGGCCAAAGCAAGGCATCGTCGGCAGCAGAGGGGCATCATCCATCGCCGGATCGATCGCCCCACCCCCACCAGTGCCCGGGTCCGGGACGGACGACCGGCCCAGCGCGACGACGCACGCACGTACACCTGCCCTCGGAGGCTTCGGTTTCTCCGTCTTCTTATAGTTTTTGTTCAATTTAATCGAGGAGTAATTCATTTTAGAAATAGATTGGTATTCTTCTTTCCTCGCTCACGATGGTCGTTCGCTTCTTCCATTTCACAGCCCATTCCAACAATGCTTTCCATACTTTCGGCAATTCCACGTATAGAGCTAGCTCTACCTATTGCCGCACCCTCCTAATCAGACTAGAATGACAAATATGTATCCCCTCCGCCCCCTTACTAATGCAATAATAATCTAAACTATTTAACAAAAAAAATGATTTGGCAACAGATAGGGTACTAAAAACTTTAGAGCTTGTCTAGCCAACAATCCAGTGATCCAAGGGCAACCATCACTTGGTTTTTGTATCCTTACATATAAAATGGAGGCCCCATAATATCTTTCTCTCTCACACACACACACACACACTTATATATAAACAGGTAGGGCGCTCCCCGCTGATCCTTTCTCTAGGTCATTTCATCTCTGGTCATGCAGCAATGTATTGCTTTCTTCCTAGAATCCTAGGCAAAAGCCAACTTCATCGAATGTATTTGATTTTGGACGCATTGGGTTGTCATGTCTACATGGGAGAACTCCATTTACTTCCTACAGCTAGCTTGTGAAGCCTTCAACCCCAAGTATCAGCGGCGAATCGAGCGCACCAAAAGTTTAGCCGAGGAAAAACCTACCTTAGCTCTTGCTGATCGATCGTTGCCAACACGACCAAAGGAGAGTATGTAGGACTGTGAGCAAGATATGGAATCGTAGATATTATTTTGTGTTTTTTTTCTTTTGAGTGGAAGATATTTTGTGCTGTTGGGCACTTGCATACACCTTGGGCCCGGATGCCTGGTCATTTCAACAGGCCATGAGGTCCAATTGGGCCTTCTCCGAGAGCTTGCTAACGTACAGTAGCGCCCCGGCCTTGAGCAGGCACTTGTCGGCCTACCGAAGGCCGATAGGCTATAAAACACACCGTGCCTGTTCTCTGAGAGCTCGCTGACAAACAGTAGCACCTGAAGCAGGCACTTGTCGGCCTACCAGTAGGCTTCTGTACCTGTGCCACTGCACTAGTGTTGTCGTCTAATGAGCACTAGTATATACTACTGGCATGCAGTATGGCTAGCCGCTGGGGGCTGAATGGCTGGCACCTGCCAATCGCAGTGGCAGTGGCAGCCGGGCCCGGCCAAAGCAAGGCATCGTCGGCAGCAGAGGGGCATCATCCATCGCCGGATCGATCGCCCCACCCCCACCAGTGCCCGGGTCCGGGACGGACGACCGGCCCAGCGCGACGACGCACGCACGTACACCTGCCCTCGGAGGCTTCGGTTTCTCCGTCTTCTTATAGTTTTTGTTCAATTTAATCGAGGAGTAATTCATTTTAGAAATAGATTGGTATTCTTCTTTCCTCACTCATGACGGTCGTTCGCTTCTTCCCTTTCACAGCCCATTCCAACAATGCTTTCCATACTTTCGGCAATTCCGCGTATAGAGCTAGCTCTACCTACTTCCGCACCCTCCTAATTTGACTAGAATGACAAATATGTATCCCCTCCGCCCCCTTACTAATGCAATAATAATCTAAACTATTTAACAAAAAAAATAATTTGGCAACAGATAGGGTACTAAAAACTTTAGAGCTTGTCTAGCCAACAATCGAGTGATCCAAGGGCAACCATCACTTGGTTTTTGTATCCTTACATATAAAATGGAGGCCCCATATAAAATGGAGGCCCCATAATATCTTTCACACACACACACACACACACACACACACACACACACACACACACACACACACATATATATATATATATATATATATATATATATATATAAACACGTAGGGCGCTGCTCCCCCGTTGATCCTTTCGAAAAAAATGGAGACCCTAGATCAAATCTCCCTCCATCTTATCTCCTTCCTCTGTGCACCCGCACCTGACACCACCGCCTTTGCCTCCCCGTCTAGTTCCAACGGCACCACTACCACTGGATCTATCGTCGCCCACCACCGCATGGTCCCAAAATCCATCAGGATGTGCCACCTCTGTGTTGTCTTCTTCATGTCCTACCGAGCCCCCCCGCCGCCGCTGCCTCTAGCCCCACTTCCGCCATAGCCATGCTAACCTGGCGGAGGTCGTCGAGTTATCTATGGCCCGCCCAACCGCATTCCCCCACTGCTCGGTTGGTGGCATTGGTGAGAGAAAGAATGAGGCAGAGAGATGGCTACCGGGCGATGTGAGGGAATGGCATATATTGGTCTAGGCTCTATTTTCTTATTGTGCCTCTATAGTATTTTGAACTTAGTTATTTTAATTATATGCTCAGAACCAAATTACACTAAGTTACTTTGGATAGTAAGAAGCTGAGACCGAAATGTGCCTCAATTTTTTGGTTCTGGCCTGGTATTTCGGTTTTGGTCTCATGTATTTCGGTTCAGTTTTTGGTCCTCGGTTGATTATCCCCACCGCGCTCCATCCATCCATCCAACCATCCATCAGTCTTCTGTCTGATAGGAAGGGCCACATGTTCATATATCAATATCCATCCTTCTCTTCGCAAAAAAAAAATATATATCCATCCTTCTACTCTCTAGTCTAAAAACAATATACATCTTGCTTTTTGAGGAAAAAATATATAAAAAGTACTCAAGGTCATTTCATCTCTGGTTGTGCAGCAATGTATTGCTTTCTTCCTAGAATCCTAGGCAAAAGCCAGCTTCATCGAATGCATTCAATTTTTGGACGCATGGGGTTGTCATGGCTACATGGGAGAACTCCATTTACTTCCTACAGCTAGCTTGTGAAGCCTTCAACCCCGAGTATCAGTGGCAGATCGAGCGCACCAAAAGTTTAGCTGAGGAAAAACCTACCTTAGCTCTTGCATGCAATCCTAGCTCCTAGATCTGCGCCTGCATGCGGTTCTGTTGAGTCGAGTCGTCGTCATCATCTTCTTATATATACCAAGTATTGTACGTACACAGATGAGATGAGAGGTGAGGACTCATTTATAATGAGTCTTGACCGGTATAAAGTGAGCAACCTTAGTTAACCAATCCAGTATCACCCATATTGAATCATAACCTCTCTGAGTGTGTGGTAACTCAACAATAAAATCCATACCAACTTCTTCCCACTTCCATTCTGGTTTCTTCATTAGTTGCAACAATCCTATAGGTCTTTGATGTTCCGCTTTAACTCTCTAACATGTATCACATATAGCAACATATTCAGCCACATCCCTCTTAAGTCCATACCACCAATACTTCTCTTTTAGATCCAAATACATCTTGATACTCCCGGGATGAATAGAGTAAGCAGACTCATGTGCCTCACAAAGAATTGCATCTCGTATAGCCTTATTCTCAGGCACACATAGTATTTCGCCAAACCAAAGAGTTCTATTATTATCCATAAAGAAACCTGGTGCCATACTAATCACTATGTTTCCTGTTATTTCCTTTAACCTCTTATCCTATAACTGACCCTTGCATATCTCTAGCTCCAATGTAGGCTCTATCACCAACTCTACTGCATTGGTGAGGAAACCCAAGTTTAGTTGCTTAAGTTTAGCACATGACTCACTTGACATAGATGCCACTTGCACCTCATTGGCGTACCTCTTCCTGCTAAGAGCATCGGCAACAACGTTCGCCTTTCTAGGGTGATAGTGTACTTCTAGATCATAATCCTTAATCAAATCCAATCATCAACACTGTCTTCAGTTTAGATCTGTCTGAGTGAAAATGTACTTCAAACTCTTATGATTAGTATAGATATCACTATTGTCTCTGATACGATAATGCCTCTATATTTTTAAAGCATGAACCACTGCTGCTAATTCTAAATCATGAGTAGGATAGTTTAGCTCATGCTTTCTTAACTATCGGGATGCATAGGCCACTACTCTTTTTTCTTGCATAAGAACATATCCAAGACCTTGATGAGATGCATCACAATAAATAGAAAAGACCTTGCTCAAATCTAGCAAAACCAATACTGAGGTTGTAGTCAACCTCTTCTTTAATTCCTCCAAGTTAGCCTTGCACTTCTCAGACCACACAAACTTAGCATTCTTCTATAATAGAGCTGTCATAGGCTTGGCAAGTTTAGAAAAGCCTTCTATAAACCTTCTGTAGTATCCACCAATCCCAAAAAACTACGAATCTCTCCCACATCGATCTATGGCTTCCAGTTCAACACATCTCTCACCTTGCTTGGATCTACTGCTATTCCACCATTAGAGACAACATGGCCTAGGAAAGAAACTTCCTTCAACCAAAACTCAAACTTGCTTCGCTTAGCATACAACTTGTGTTCCCTGAGCTTCTATAGGACCAACCTTAGATGTTTAGCATGCTCTTCTTCTGTTTTGAAGAATACCAATATATCATCGATAAATACAACCACAAACTTATCCAAAAACTCCATGAACACCTTATTCATCAAGTACATAAAGTATGCAGGTGCATTGGTCAATCCAAATGACATAACAGTTGTCACCCCCAAAATTTTTGATTTTGGGTTGTGCATAGAAAACACTAAATATAATAAATAATTTCAATGTTGATATAAAATTTCCCAAGTTTAGTTTAAGGTAGTGCAACTTTAGTTATAGAAAAAATGAATTTTAAATCTTTTCCAAATTAATTTGATGGATTTTGCTTGTTGTTTGACTTGGTGTGATGAGTGAGTAAAATTTTCAAAACGCGTTTAGTAAGTCGTTTATCTGTCTTCGGCTCGTCTCTATCTTTTTCTATAATCAAATTCCAGCTTTCTCGATCCTAATCTTTTCGTTTGGAATTTTCCAAGATCCTCTTCTTCTGCTCTAAATTATTCCTTTGAGTTTCTCATTCATTAACCTATCTCTCAAAACTTTCTGGGAATTTTTCTAGCTTTTTCTGGAACCTTTTCCTATTTTTCTATGAGTATAATCTAATTTTTAGATGCTCCAAAATATCTTTTCATGAGCTCTAAATACTTTATTTAGGCTCCTCATGTTGTAAAATGTCTCTGAGAATTTTCCCCAAATTCTCGGAGCTTTTGGAGTATTTTTCATGGCTCAAATATCAATTCTAGACTTTTTTGGAATTATGTTAATCCAGAAATTAATTAATTCTGAAAATAATAAAATATCCTATTTTCCCACCAACCCGTAAAGCCCATGTGCAATAATCCTAATAAATCTCAAAGGCCCATGCATTTATTTACTAATGGGCTTTAATGATTATTTAGGCCCATTAGTCAAGGTGGAGGGTGCAACATCAATTAGTACAATATTCCTAGTAGATGTGAGGAGTTCTCCTCCCTATATATTTGTACCAGCCCAATGGCCAAAGCACACCAGAACTACCGTAAGGGGAGCCCATAGTTTGGGAATTCCTAAGGTAGTAAATTAGATTTTTTCCTCCTTTCTCTTCTACGTCGTTTCCAACGTCTCGCCTGTGCCACCATCGGTCGGCCTCCCCCAGCCCCCTGCAACCAACCTCCCTCCCTCTTGTTCCTGTTGAAAGGTCACGTGAGATGGATGGAGGAAGAAGACGAGGCAATTACAGAATTGCCATTGGATCATAATATCTCTGTCGTTTCTTCGTTTTAATTCTGTTTTGTTTCATTTAAGTTGCGTTAGATTCGTTTTGATGTGATCTATAAGTTGGTAGCAACGTTTACCGTATCACATGTTTTTCAATATATTGTTAAATACTCAATTGATTAATACACAAGCAACTAGATTCTAATTAAAAAGCAATGTAGGTGTTAAACTTCTATATTTCGTACATAAAACTTAACATGATTAATTGTAAACTTAAATGTGTTTTAATTATACTTAGTTTAAACTCGTTTATTGTTTTCACATGCACTTTTCTTTTTGTAAATTTAAAGTTTAATTGGATTAAATGATACATGCATGTTTATGAATCAAATATGATTAGTCTAACTCGGCCTTTAGAATTAAAATATATTTTTTTCTAATCTGAATTAATATGCTTCACATGGTTTTGCTCAATTAAAATAAATCAAGCATGTAGGCTTTTCTTTTCGTTGGTAATATAAAACTCCCGGTAGTTTTTTCTTTTAACCGTAGCTCTGTTCTAGTTGTTACTTGTGACGTTGTGTCTGTGCCGACCAATGCTACGTGTTAGCAGTGACGTTTAACATGTCTCAAATCTTAGAATTTTGTAAGTTAAATGTTAATTCGTTTAATGGTTATGCAACTGGGTTTAGAATTAAAAGCCACTTAGGTGAATACATTGGTCTTTCATAAATCACTATCAATATGATTAATATCGACTTTAATACCTTTTTAATTTATAACATGCTTAGTTCGACTTCAAAACATGATGCTTTTGTTTAATTTTTGTCATAAGTGCTTTAATCTTTCTAGTTAAACGTTTAAATGACTTAAATGATATGAGATATTTTTATAAATAAAATATAATTAGCTTTAACTCGACTTTTGAAACTGAATATGTTCTGAGTAACCTAAGTTGATACTACTCACATAGTTTTTTTAATTAACATGAATCAAGCTCGTACATGTTTCTTTTGTAATATATAAAACTGTTCTATAGTCGTTTCTTCTTTAAGATAGTTCTGTTACGTCTCTTGCGTTCTCTCAACTGTCGTAACGAGCCCTCTTTAGTATGTTGTTTTGTCTCATGTGGTGTACTGCTCTTAGTTGTCTCTATTTGTTTGCTTGTATATTGGTATGCTTGGTTGCTACGATCTGCGAGTAGAAGAAGAGTTGTCCGTAAGCACTAGAGACCGGAAGCTACAAAAGAGAGGACTGAAGAATTTCTATGAGTTGTTGCCTTGAGTGGAAAGCAAGTGTAAAATGCAAGTATAGCATGGGATCATCCTTGTTTCCTATCAACTTTAATACATTTAATTCATATTGAATGTGTCACCTTGATAGGGATTTTCTAGAATTGAACTTATACCGTGTCTCCTATGGGATATGCATTAGGTAGCTTTGCTAGTGCTCAACTAAACCATGATCTTGTAACTTGACTAATGGTATATGTAATAAACATTAAAACATGACTTTTAGCAACTTAGAAACTGGGGGTTAGAGTGTTTAGCTACTTTCTAAATGCTTCAGGTTCCTCTCCCTAAGGACTTATCTATAAGCGAACATCCAGGACTTACAGTATAGCTGTGAGGGCTACAAGGCTCTGGCTTCAGCTCAGTATGAGGACCCTTTCTAGCTTGTTAGTGGTTATCTTTATTACGTAAGAATGGCTTGATGAAAAAGCGGGTATAGTGCGGCTGTGTCCCCTTGTGTATAGGCAACGCGTCATTGTGCCGTCAAAAGGGACACTACTACATCTGCTTGCCGAGTGAATCTAATGGCCCTAACTTGTTCGACGAACCTTTGAAAGGCTTCATAGTGAACCCCCTGCTGCTCACTTTGGAAGTATTTTGGGAGTTATAAACCCAGACATATGGGTATCATGACTCACAGTAAAAGTGTACAACCTCTGCAGAGTGTAAAACTAGTATATCAGTTGTGCTCATGTTCACGAGTGGCCTTAGACCCTTATGGATTAGATTATCACAAATACTTATCCATTTATGTTATTCATTATTCATGTTTACATTGAAAATGTGTTTACTATGGGATTATGACAACTTGATGGGATTCATATGCTAAAATTGTGACAACTAAAAGCTAAATGTTGTTAAACCTGTGTCAAACCTTTTGAGCCTCATGAACCCTATGTTATATTTGCTGAGTACGACATGTGCTTACCCTTACTATTTCCCCACACCCCCAGACTTTAGAAAGGTTGCTCCAAAGATTGATGGAGTTACGGATGAGTTCCAAGAAGACTGATAGAAGTGCTTGGCATATGATACCCCCATTCAGCCGTCCCTGTGAAAGATGGAGCCTAAAGATTAGCTATCGTTCCATGATACTCTGATGTAAGTATTAAATATGAGTTTATTTTCGTTATATAATAAAGCATTGTCCCTTGATGCTATTGTAATTTGTCGACTTATGTGTGTGACTAATCTCTGGGCATACATAAGATTATGCATCCCATTTTATCCTTAAAATTGGGTGTGACAACGGAGTACTCATACAAACAATACCTCGTAGTAAAAGATATCTTGGGTATGTCAATTGCATGAATCTTCAACTGATGATAACCAGAACGAAGATCAACATTAGAGAAAACACAAGCACATCTCAACTGATCAAACAAGTCATCGATTCTAGGTTGCAGGTACTTGTTCTTGATAGTAACCTTATTTAGTGACCGATAATCTACACACATCATCTGGGTACCCTCCTTCTTGCCAACAAATATATTCAGTGCTCCCCAAGGTGACAAACTAGGACGAATGAAATATTTCTCCTGCAACTCCTTTATTTGTTTCTTAAGTTCTTCTAATTCATTAACCCCCATTATATATGGACGCTTAGCTATAGTTACAGTTCTAGGTAATAATTCAATAATAAACTCAATGTCACGGTCAGGTGGCATACCTAGCAAGTCATCGGGAAACACATTTAGAAACTCATCCACTACTGGGTCCTCCTTGTTGACGCGATCATCAAGCTGGTTCACTATGGCTGTCGGCTATGGTTGTACTACAACATCGAGACTGATTTTGTCCCCATTCGGTGTGGTCACAACAACTACCTTCTCCTAACACTGAATTACTGCCTGCTTTTGCTTCATCCAATCCATACCTAGAATCACATCAATGGCAGATGTTCTCAACACAATGGGGCTCACGTTGAACTCTATCATCCTTAAAGATAGACTAGTTGGAAGACAACGATAAGAAGCTTGCATACTATCTCCTGGTGAGTTTACTAGTATAGGATTTTTCATTGCACATAAGGGTATGCTATGCGTTCTAACAAATGCTTGTGATATGAAAGAATGCGAAGCTCCAAAATAAAGAAGAATGGTGGCAGAAGTGGAATTGACATCAAACGTACCAAGCATGACTTCTGATTTCGCAAGCACTGTCTCTGTAGACACATGATTCACCTTTTCCTGTGTTGGGTGCTAGCTTCTAAGGCATTCCTTTCTGATTACTATGCTGACCCTAGGGTGTTAGCTAATTCTGCTTCCTAGGACAATGATTGGCATAATGTCCAACTTCTCCACAACGATAGCATACATTGGGGGTGCTAGGTGCACTAGTATTCATGGGAGTGTTGTTAGGTGCTCCTTGTTATGGTGTCTCTTGCCACTCTCTGCTAGGGCGTTGATTGCCATTCTCATTGCTAGTACGGTGGGCGCCACTGGTTCGAGTTGCGATTCCACTGATTAGGTGGCCCCGGGTGTCTCTGCTAGAAGCTTTGTTGTGGATTGGTGCGTGGATGAGTATTACTCCCAGAGGCCTATCCCTGAAGCCTCCTCTTCTTAGCCTCCATCTCTTTACGCTTATTGTCAATAACAATAGCACAGTTCACCAGCGTCTGAAAATTAGGGTATGTATTGGATATAAGTTAGAGTTGCAGGCCATCATACAGACCCTTGAGAAAACGATGCTACTTATCAGCATCATCAGCCACCTCATTCATGACATAGCAGCATGACAACTGAGCAAATTTGTCATGATACTCAGCTACAGACATATATCCCTATTTCAGAGCCCTGAATTCCTCCTACTTCAACTCTATCAATCCTTCAGGTATGTGGTAGGATCTAAAATTCTCTCTAAACTCCTGCAAGGTGATAGGAGGAGCATTAGCGGGACGTCCATACTCAAAAGCCTCCCACCAGTCTTGAGCTTCTCCCTGGAGTTGTCCTGATGCGTACAACACCTTCTCTTTGGTCGTCGCCTCGCTGCTTATGTTGAGTTACTTCTCCCACACCGCACGAAGCCAATCATCTCGCTTCTAGTGGATTAGTGGCATGTGAAAACATCGGGGGGTGGCCCCTCAAGAATTCACCATGCTTATCATGCGGTGCTCCACCAATTGGTTGATTCTACTGATTCTGCACCAGAGCTTGCATAAGTTATGTTTGCACTGCCAAAAGTTGCTTAATAGTCGGTGACGGCGGTGGTGGTGGATGTGGGGGAACACCTCCATGACCTCAGCCTCTTCCTCTTCCAGACATCTGACATCCAACACAAATATTCAAAATTTAGAGATTTCCAAGTTATAGATACTTTTAGAGATATAGAATACATTCTGAAAATTTTCTGGACGAGTTCCAACATCAACAGCTCGGTAAAATAGTTATATCTCGAGTTCTAGATATCCAAAAGAGGCGTTTTTATATGGTTGGAAATCTTAAGAAATTATCTACAACTTTTGTTCAAATAACATGCCCAGATTCTGTCGTTATGTTAATCAAAAATAGGACACAACCGAAACTGTTCTAGATTCCAGACTGCATAGAAACTTCAACTTGAAACAGCTATATCTCTCAAACCAAACCAGATTTTGGGGTGATTCCAGTTGCATTAGAAAGATACTTAAGTCTAGTTATTCCCACAAGAGTTTCATAATTTTTGGTTGAGTCGATTGAGATGGGCATTGAGATAAGTGTAGACTGCTCCAAAAAATAGATCCAAAAAACAAGATGTACCAAAACCAACTATTTATAAATTAAACATAAACTTAATATTCTTCACTATGGAACTTGCGGACATCTCCACAAAGTTTCAGCACTCATTACAAAAATCCAACTAACACATAAACATAATAATAAATCAACTAGGCGCACCAAAGTTCACACCACACTACTAGACTCGACTTGATTCAACTTGACCCGCGCTACAAACGTCTTATTACATAGAAAGGAACTCCAACACCTATGGGCGATATTTATGGGGAAGCTTCTCATAAATCCTTGGCAGGCTAAGGCACTCCCTTTGGTCATCTATCACCTGTTGATATCTCTTAAGAGTCTCCTGCCGTGCCTTTAACTGATCTTCCAGTCACCGATTCTTCTCTACTAACTCACAGGCAAAGTGTACCATCACTTGAGTAGTTGGATCCGTGCCTTCAGGGTCCATTATTGCCCACACCAATTCAGGGTGTTGGTGAGGGAGGAATCTATATTGATCCTCCTTCATATCGTCAAAGCGGCGGCCACGGAGACCCATGCAGGCTTCAGCGGCTGCATCTTCTATGCTTTCTTCCATGGTGGCACAATGAACATGATGCACATAGTTTGAGTCCAGCAGGTATGCTTCCATCTCTTCATCCCTAATATAGATGCACACCCTAGTCTTCCAATAAGTGTCCTCCAGAGGGTGCGTATGCTTGTCGTAGACATACTCCATAACTACGTCCCAATCAACGTAGTAGGTCTGAAGGATCCCCTTATGTCGGTGGTGCAAAACGGAGGATTCACACCCTGGCTTGTAATAGAACTTTGTAGTCCATCTGATGGCAGGGGGCGGCTCATCTTCTTGAACGGTGTCCTCCTCCTCGTCATCCTCCAATTCAACGATCTCCACATCTTCCTCCACATTGAGCTCTTCCTAGAGTGGCTCAAGCGTAGGTGTAGGTGCATGTGCTAGCGAGTCGACTTCCTGCTCCTGAGATTCCTCCTCACGTGGCTCCATGGGCTCATACAATCCACGAGGCGGGTAGTAGCCTCCGGTGATGATGCGGGCGGTCTTATTGGCACGAGGCATCTACAGAGCTAGATTTAGTTAGAATAGAAGTAATAATTTTCATAACAGAGTGAGGCAAAAAAAGCATAAAGTTTAGCAATTAACAAGAGTGGAGTAGTAAGCATAAAATGAGTGAAGCAAAAGAGGTTAAAATGACCATTACTAACTAGGCTTGCGTCTTATAGTCAACATGGCTCTGATACCAATCTGTCACACCTGATTTTAAGGACAAAATGGGATGTATAATCTTATATGTGCCTAGAGATCAGTCAGACACATAAGTCGACAAATTATAGATAGTATCATCATAAGTGTTTATTACATCACGTATAATAAGACAGAGTCTTCACATAAATATAGCGAAAGTGTAAAGAAAAATCTCTCATGGAAGCTCTATATCATAGGGACATCAACTGGTTAACCACAAGTCTAGTAATCCTCAGAAAAGTCATCATTACCATAGCCATCTGTTACCCATTCAGGATTTTTATCCAAATAATGAAAATAAACAAGCGTAAGTATGTGTCGTACTCAACAAGTGTAACATGGGGTTCATAAGGCTAAAAAGCTTGACATGGGTTTAACAGCATTTAGCTTTTAGTTGTCATAGTTTTAGCATAAGAGTAGCAACAAGTTGTTTTAATCCCAAAGTAAAACACATGATCAATGTAAACATGAGTAATATATAGCAAAAACAATTACTTAATAGTGATCATCTATTCCATAAGGGTCCAAGGCCGCTCGTCACCATGAGCACGGCTGATATACCAGTTTTACACTCTGCAGAGGTTGTACACTTTCACTGTGAGTCGTGATAGCCATATGCCCGGGTTTATAACTCCCAAAACACTTCCAAGGTCAGCATGCATGTTTCACTATGAAGCCTTTCAAAGATTCGTCTAACAAGCTAGGGCCATTAGATTCACTCGGCAAAAATGTATATAGGACCCCTTTGTCGAATGGCACAATTCTATCACGGCTATACACATAAGAGTAGAGGCTATCCTATACCGATTCAGCAAGTCATTCTTACGCCATAAAGGAAACCTCTAACAAGCTCGAAAAGGTCCTCATACTGAGCTAAAGCCAGAGCCATGTAGCCCTCATAGCTGTATTGTAAGTCCCGGATGTTAAACTTACATATAAGTCCTTAGGGAGAGAATCTAAAGCATTTAGAAAGTAGCTAAACACTCTAGCCCCTTTTTCCATGTTGCTAAAAGTCATGTTTTAATGTTTATTGCATATACCATTAGTCAAGTTATAAGATCATGGCTTAGTTGAGCACTAACAAGGCTACCCAATGCATATCCCATAGGAGACAAGGTATAAGTTCAATTCTAGGAAATCCCTATCAAGGTGACACATGCAATATGGATTAAATGTATTAAAGTTGATAGGAAACAAGGATGATCACATGCTATACTTGCCTTTAAACAAAGTGTTTCTCACGATCTTGCTCATCAAAGTAGTACTCTTGATCACCCATGAATTGCTTACCGTCTATATTCGATAATCACAAAGACATACAAGCATCCGTAGCAATCATGCATAGCAAACAAAGGCTATAGATTAGAACAAAGACACCAATCAAAGATAAAATCAAGATGAAAAGTTTGTAAAACAAATCTACGTCTTTGCTACGAACACACAAAAGCGAAGTTCATGAAAATCGAGTTAAAACGAAGAAGGTATGAATTAAACAAGATTTCCTTTATTAAAATAATAGATCAAATGTAACCTCAAATTTTAAAAGTTGAAAACATACATAACATGAGTATGAACATGTAGATTACGTAATTATGAACCTAACGCAACTTGAATAGATCAAATCGAGTTAAAATGAAGATTTGAAGGCTAAAACAAGATTAGTGGACAAGCGTAAATAGATCAAAACGTATTTTAGATCTAACCGATAAAACTACGTTTTCGGAAGAAGAAAGCGTATATTGAATCTAATCCGAAAAAAAAATAAGTTTTCAAAAATAGAAAACGTATTATGGGAATACGTCAAGGACCGCGGGTTTGAACTTAGAATCTTGCGGGGAGGGTTCTTTTGCAATTTTGCTTAAAGCCGTCGGTATCATGAAATCGGACCGTTGGATTAAGATCGACGACGGCCCAAAACAGATCGGGGCGGGATGGCGGTGGCGTGAAAGCGAGAAGCGGCGACGATGCCATGGCTCGGCATGGCGATGCGCGCGCGGAACTTAGCGTCACGGACTATTGCGGACGACGAACCAAAGGCACCGGAAGATAGAAGAAAGAACGAAGAGCTCGGCTAGGTAGCTTACCGAGGCACAGAGCGACGGAGGGCGGCGTAGTGCACGGCGTTGCGGGCGGCTCGTCGACGGCTAGGGTTTGGCGGTGCTGCGTCTCGGTGATTCGGCGAGGGCTGCTTTGCTAGTTCTAAGATGGAATAGAAAGGTGGCGGGTCGGCTGCTATTTAAGGCCGAGGAGTCTTGGGTGGCACGCAACAAAGCGAGGCATGGCAGCACGGTGTCGGCTGACGGAAGAAATCCGGCTCGGTCACGCCATGAGGAAGAAGAAAAACGGTCTTGACGCTGCGTGGGGCCGTTAATCGATGACTTCGCGTGGGAAGAGAACGACACGACGCGGGTGATGCTGTTGGGCCGACCTGCTGTGGAGGGAATGGGCCGCCTGCGGAGACTTGGGTCAGAAGGGAAGCGGGAGAGGGAGGGCAGCAGGGCATGACCGGGGCCACGCTGGGGAGAACCAGCCGAGCCAGTGGGGCAGATCCAAGAGAGGAGAGAGAGAAAATAAAAAAATTCCTTTTCTAATTTTCTCAACACAATTTCAAATCCACTTTAAATCCAAATTTAAATCCTTTTGCAAATTTTGATCAAACCAAAACATCACAAATAAAATATGCAGCGGCATGTATGCACAAACATGTATGTAAATCTTATATTTGATTTTATTTTTAACAAAGTTATCATTTTTCTAAATTTAAATGCTCACAAAATACATAAGTAAATCATTTTCTCCCATTTTAAAAGCTTGCAAAATTTAGGGTGTTACAATTCACAACACTATTTAAATTCAGCGGTTACTATTCAAATTCGTGGCACTATTCAAAATACTCACTAGTATTCAAATTCGGAATTTGAACGGTGGCTCAGACACCAAACTTTCTCACTATTCAAGCACTATGCGGAGAACTTATGGTGGATGCTGGATGTATACGTGATTAGGTATATCACGGATTATGGAGTGCATGTAATTCTCGAGATCTTTTGCGAGCTAAGCGAGACCAAAGCTTCAGCCGGTTGTGCGACTATGCTTATGTCAGTCCTACTCGGTACTCATCGTATGCATCACTGGCTCTATTCAGAACCAGGCTAACCCCGTCTTCTCCCTCGCTATCCCTAGCCACGCACACACAGGACTCAGGCTCTATCGTCTTCCTAGGCAGTTCCACCCGAAGGGAATACTTCTCTGCACACATAGGGCTCTCTACAAACGCCGCCACCAGGGCTAACACAAGAACAACACATGCAAATGTTTCTCCTCTAGGGTCCTTAGCATAAAGACATCGCCCCATTTGAACGAGCTTAAAGGATGGCAGGGATTAAAACAGGAAAGCTTAATTTATTTTCACAGAGCAAGCTTACATACGGCTTTCCCTTTTGAAAAACCCCAAGCACTTAGTACAAACCTTAGGGATTACTTTGCACGCGCAGGAAGGTTATGGGGACTTCCTTTATTCTCTAATTTACAATGGTTGTGGAGTAATACAACGGTAGTAGAGGATTAGTATTAAGGGTGGACGAACTCAGAGTGCTTGCGAAATCGTGGTCTTCATGGTGTATGTGGGAAAGCGGATGTGTTGGCTTCAGTGGAGGTATTGCTGGTGGTGGCCTTCGTAGTGGTTCTCCTTCTGGTCATCCGTTTCAGCCAGCGAACAAAAAAAGGTACAGCCCCTCCCCACCGGCTGACACGAACACCTTGCATGCGTCCACTGGACATAATGTGTCTTTTTGTTTGGTTTCAAGTTTGAAACCACGATATCTTCTAAACTATTTATGTAAATAGCAATCCATTTTCACCATTATGTTTGTCTTGATTAACTCTACAAGTTAAGACCCATATTGACTATATTTTAATAAAGCTTAAAAAATAGCGACATGTGGGCCCCACATATGATCTTGCTTGTGTCAAGATTTGTTTTCAGTCCATACATTTAGCAGGGCCACGCAATCCATGGTACCTTCTTTTTTTTCTCTTTGCTTCAACATTTGTAATTTATGAAACTTTGAATGGCCATGCAGAGTGTATGGTTGATCGATCGATACATATGCCGACTTGTCGGCTATGGACCTCTCCTGGGTTTCGCTTAAACTAGATAGTGAGATGAGTCCTTCTCTTCTTCCCCCGGGAGTGAGTGTTCGGACGTAGCCAGGGGCTACGGGCCTTGAGACAGTGCCGAGAGGGAGTTGGCCTATCGACTGAGCGATGGTATGGGTGTGGTATGGTGATGGTGTGGAGACGGTGGTATTTCGATCCCAGGATCGAAACCTGGCTCTGAAATGGGAATGGAGTGGAATGGGTGTGGGAATAGTGTTAAAACTTGACCAACTGTTATTATATACTTGAAATGTTAATACATAGGAAACCCCAGCCTTATAGGTTCCTTTCGATTATATCCAACTTGTATTCAATTTCCACAAAGCAATGCTCATAGGGTGGGAGTGGCCAGTACAAATCGTACTGATAAATTTGGGCACACAGGTTCTGCTGAGGAGTATAGCTCCGAGGAGTTTGACGGTTGAGGGGTTCATTCCTACGTTCGAGTTTGGCGATCTTATCTTCAAACTGTTCTGAATGAATGCTACTTTTGATTCCGCCAATGCGGCGATGTAATAATTTATGTAATTCCACACTATTTGTACTCTGATATTATCGTTGTATGGATGTGATATTCGACTGGTATTTGGGTAATATGATCTACAACGGTCTTATTACACTTCGACTCTGTGGATTTCCCTTCGCGGAAATCGGGGTCGTTTCAGTATAGATGAGATGATATATATTATAAAGGCTAAGGAAGTTGCTTAAGCTCACATTTTGGTTGTTGGGTCAATTATATATTGCGTCGGAGTCCATTATGGACACATCTTGGTCCTTATCGACCCCTAACACTATATACTTTGCTTAGATTAATCTTTCATCAAACAGTTTCACCGTATATATGGGTTTGTGAAATGTCGACTTGTGAGCTTAATCATTTTCTGCGAGTTGAGTTGTGTCTTTCTTGTTTTTTCTTGTCATTCACAGGCACTAATTAGCCTTCATGATGAGGTCAACCAGGCAGTGCATGGTTGATAGCTTGAAGGGATGTAGCGATGCGATTGCGAGGTTCAAGTCTTCGTGATAGGAAGCCAAATCATGAGTATGAAGTTTCCACCAAATTTTGAGTTACCTCCACCAAACAGAAGATCGGGGATTCCCATCACTAAGCCTATGATTCTACGCAAAACAAATGTATAACCGGCCATTTTTACCACTGCTCTAACGGGCACTACTACGTCCTTCCATCTTCAAACTATGATGAAATTCCTTATCAGCGTCGGTTTATAAGTGTGTCGCGCAATAGGAGACTAACCGACGATGCTAAATATTTTCACAGCCAGTTCCGCATATGATATGGCGGCGAAGACCGGTACTATTTTCACCGCCGGGTCATACGTCCTACCGGCACTGAAAACGTTTATCCACTATCTGTATATCACCCTTCTGCGTCCCGTCAGCCTATGAACAGGCGGTTAAATCTATCCCACCAGTTCTCACATAGCTGGTGGCGAAAGTCCCAGAAGTGATTATCCTTTTTTTAGTAGTGTATATAGCTGGAGATTTAATATGTAATGGTAACAAAAAAACCGGTAGTTCACTCTTCAATTCCCACACGTAGGAAGGAGTAGCACAGTAGTTGATGACTTGCCGGCAAATCACACGTACACATGCATGTCCCAGCCGAAAGCGAGGACATGCAACAGGCAACCGCACCGGGATATTTATTCCATTACACACCACACACACAAGTCGACTGCGTCCGTGTGATGACTGACGAGCAGCAGACGACGAGGACGACACACACACATCACGACTCCAAACAAAACCGGCAGCGCGGCTGGCCGGCGGCGGCGCTAGCTAGCTAGCCGATGACGGGGACCTGGTTGACAATGCTGTTGTTGTCGATGAAGACGCGGACGCGCGCGGGGTTGAAGTCCGGGATGACCGGCGACCCCGGCGGGAGCACCTCGACGGACACGTCCGGCCTGTCGTGGGCGATCGCCGTCGCCGCCAGAGTCGCCAGCACGCCCAGCAGCTCCGGCCACGACGACTTCCCAGGGAACGGCACGCTCATCACTACTGGAGGCCGCGGCTTTGCCGAGTGTTTTTACACTCTGGCAAAGAGCCCTTTGCACTCGGCAAAGGGTTTGCCGAGTGTAGCACTCGGCAAAGTCCGCTCGGCAAAAAAAATTTCGGCAAAGGGTCTTTGCCGAGTGCTTTTTATCCGGACATTCGGCAAAATAAAAAAATTGCCGAGTGCTTGAAGCGACACTTCGGCAAAATATTTTCGGCCGTTGCGGCGCCGGCCGTTAACGGTTATTTTGCCGAGTGCCCGACCCAACACTCGGCAAAAAAAAAAATTTTTTTTTAAAAAGTACTTTGCCGGGTGCCCCTTGGGAGCTCTCGGCAAAGTTTTTTATTTTTTAAAAAATTACTTTGCCGAGTGCCCCCTTTCGGGCACTCAAGAAAGTTTTTTTATTTTTTAATAATTTCTTTCTTTGAGTGCCCTGTTTGGGCACTTTCGGCAAAAGAGTTTCTAAATTTTTTAAAAAATACTTTGCCGAGTGTGCAGTGACAAGGCACTCGGCAAAGACCCGAGAATTGCAATTTTTTTACATTTCATTGTAACGAGACAATATATATATATATACATCAATCATCACATCTATATCACCAACATACATTATATATCACAAGCACATGCATATTTAATAAATCCATCGAAAATCCATCACAAATGCACCAAAGTTCAACATCACAAGTTTATTATTACAAGTTCAACATCACAAAGTTCAACATCCCTCTCTGCGACGGAGATGCAGGTGTGGCCCCCTGACTGCGGCGAAGGGGATAGCGATTAATCGTCGGTGACACGGTGGCGGGATTGTTTGAACCCGCCCTTGACGAACACACAAAAGAAGAGATTGCATGTGTTAGACTCAAAATTAAAATTTTCAGCACACCTCCCACACGGGGGGAGGTTTCCAACTCTACAAGAAACAACGGCACGAAGGCCGACAATCCTGGCAACACGAAGGCCGACAATCCCAACGGCACAAAGGGCGAAAATCACAACAGCACGAAGGCCGACAATCCCAACAACACGAGACGCATTAAACTTTCATACTCACGGGGTGAAGTGTCGAACCGAGCTGGGCGCTGCAAGCGCACTTGGACACTCGATGCTTGCACGATGGTTTTCATTATCTGATACATGTCCGCCATCTGCTTCTTTGTGGCCACTAGCTCTGCGGTCAGGTGCGCTTGCGTCTCCCTTGTCTCTGCCAGCTCGGCCTGCAGTGTTTCAATCACATGTTTTAGTATTGCAAATCTGATCAATGTGTGTAACGTTCAATGTATGACGAGTGAAACCGGAATTACCTGAAGTTCGTCGACCCACGACAGTGTTGGAGTAGGCCGTGCACGTATGGGAAGGCTTCTGGCCATGCTCCGTGCCCTCACATCGGAGAGAGAGGGTGCAGAGCTCGAGGAGTCGGCGCCGTCTGCAATCCACAACCGCCCGTGCTTCCCCGCCTTGCCCCACCTCACGATCACCTCTGTCTCTCAAGGGGCTCATTGCTCGGTTGTGATCCGAGCCACGGAGCGCCTAACCCGCCTCTGCGTAGTCTCGACCTTAGCATGGGCGCTTCGGGTCGAGAGTAAGCTTCAAGCGATGGCATCCGGGTTGAAGACGACACCGGATTCCACCGGGCCCATGGGGGACACGACCCATGCCCCAAACTCCGACACCAAGCGCGACGTCCGGGTGTGCCACCTCTGTGAGAAAGATGACAAGATGATTAGAAATCGAGGCAAAATTGAGCGTTAGAATAGATAAATGACATCTCGTACAAGTGCCCGCTTGAATACGGGGAGGTTAAGGCTGCCTTGGTGGTGAGTTGGACGGTCCTCGGTTGCCGCTTCCGCTTGCCTTGCTCATGCTTTGCGATGTCACGCCGGGTCAAGGTACTGTCCATGATCCTCGACCATGCCGATCTATGCGACATGCACCACGAGGCCGGCACCTACACATCATCAAGTGTTTGACATATAAGAAGATCAATTCTGGACCCACTAAATCTCAAAAGCGAATCAATATTATTCACCTACACAAGGTCTTGCTCCTTGGTCGGTATACCCTTTCTTGCGCCGATTTTGTTGAGGGCTCTTTCTTGATGGACTGTAGTAGTCGGCGTGGGCCTAGAGTCGCGCCTACGTGGATCATGTCGCCGACGTACTTCTTACAAGCTCAGGTGCCGTCGATCCGCCAGAGTCTCTTGACCTTCTTGACCTTGAAGTACCTCTCGCATACAAACACAATGTATCCGTTCATTATTTCAATAAAAGACTTAACCAATGGAGGAGATGTATTGAGCTATGTTGTGAGACACTTACCCAAAAGTCCGCCAAACCCGCTTCGCTTGTTGTCCCGCTTTCGTCATCCGAGCCCGAGCTTGTACTGTCCCCATGACCAGGCCGGCTCCCACCTCCCTCTTTCAAGTCCACAAGGCCGGGAAGTGTTTCCTGCACAGACATCCCGGACGGTGGCGAAGTGCGTGGGGGTCAAGAGCACCTATGACAGAACTAGCCACCCTGCATAAAGTGATTAAGAAAAATTATCGTTTCTCTTTTGATTTTCAACGTATCATATGAAGTACTCTTGATAACATCTATAGTTACTTACCTTCTTCCCACAGGGGCGAACCAGGTGGGCGTTGGTCGTGAAGCGGAACCAAAGGAAGGCTTGTGGGACCTCGCAGTAGGGGGCCGAGTGGCAGTAACTGTCCTCCGTCTGTTGAGTCCCATCGTCCCCCGACCAGTGTGTCACGGTCGTGCCGTGGCCGCCACGTGGTCCTCGGTAGGAGATGAGTCCTCCGGCTGGTCGAGAGCCGGGGGAGGACGCGAGTCCCTCCTAGGGTGACCCCAACCCCTCCCCTTCCCCGTGCTGGGGCGACCCGGGCCTGCTCTCGCCGCTGGGGGCGAAGACATCCCCTCGCCTCCATAAGGAGGGCGTAGCCTCTGGTACACCGAGAGCACCTGCCTCGGTGAACGATTGCCCACCATCTTTGTTCTGTCACCTGCAATGTACAAAGAATGAACAACAAGCGTTAGTACATACATGTCAAATAGTTCAAAATGAATAAACATAACAAAATTTAATAAAAACATAGTATTACATGGTTTAGGAATAATCTTCATGATTAGGGTCATAGGTCTCATCATCACTGTCAAAATTGTCCAAATGGGCAACACTATCCGAACGTTCTGTGTCTTCTTCATTGTCTTTGCCTAAATGGAATCGCTCAAGCATTTGAATGTCCTTGGTTTAGCACTACATCTCCAGGGTCCTCGTCATCAACCGTTTCATTGTCTACTTCCATGGCGGTCGTCACACCGGGTAAGACTATCTCAAAGCTCCCTTGTAGCCCATCTGCTTGATAGAACTCTCCATCATATGTGTTTGTGTCGAAGGTGTAATCTTCATCGTTTGGAATAGGGAGTTTACCATGCACGGCCTGTTGAGCCACAATATAGACATCTTTTCCTTTATAGATGGAATCATGCCTAATCTCGACTAGCCCAAGATGAGGGGTCCGTCTCGTTCGTCTAGGATCAAACCAGTGGCACTTGAATATGACAGGAGTAAGAGGTACCCGGTCCTCATATTCAAGTTCATAGATCTCCACAATTATTCCGTAGTATTTGACGCCATTAGTGCCCGGCGTAAAAACTTGGCTATTGGTGGTTTTTCGACCGGCCAGTGGAGGGCCGATAGGCCTACAGTACGGCCGATAGGAGTACTGCACCATGACCTCATCCTGTCGGCTGTTGGTGGGCTGGCAGGACAACAGTAGGCGTTCCGGTTTCTGGAACATCCGTGGAGGTGTACTGCATCTACAATTCTTTCCGAACAAATCCTAGATTCGTGATTAATTATTAAATAATATTGTTTTAAAAAAAATCGAGCCCGATGTGTACATAAACAACCGATGTTTTTTTACGTACAACAAAAAAGTTACTTCGAGTGCTAACATCTTTGGGGATGTAGCTCAGATGCGGATCGATACCCCGCACCTCCATTTTGGTTTTTTTTGGTTTCTTTTTTTTTTTTTATTTTGATTTTCTTCTTCCTCCATTTTTAGATTTTGAGCAGCCTTGGCTAAGCGAGCCTATCTGCTCACATGGCTCTCCCTCGTGGCAGGGCCATGAAAGCAGCGTGGCACAAGGCCGTGGGTTTTGTGATGTCTGCTGTGTATAGGCCGTGCTTGTCGAGGCTAGCTTAGTTCGAAAAAGGGCTCGACGATCTGTACTTGAGCCGACCATTGTGTCTATGGATGACACGGTTTGGCGACACATCGTAGCATGTTTTAGTAGGATATAAGATCAGGTCATATTATCCGGGTCTATCTTTGGGCGGGCTATATAGCCATCTATAGGCCTAATACTAATATACCTGGTGTTTGCATACTTGGGGTGGGGCCCTACCAAGCTGGGGGCCCAGGGCGGCCGCCCCGCTTGCCCGCATCCAGGGCCGGGCCTGGCTCGGCACCTATCACCGTCGCTGGGCCTTCTCACACCATGTGCGCACTGGAGCCAAGCGAGGGGGTAGGCACTGGCGTGAAGCCACAGGCGGCGGAGGAAGGCTGAGCGCAGCAACCTGAAGAGACATGCCTGAGAGAGAGAGGATGGGTGACAGAGGAACAATGCATTCAATGAATATGGGCTCACCTATAGAAAAGTTGCACTGTGACGCTGAGTTTCCATGAATTGTTATTTTAGTGATCCAGCATGCATGGAGATCACATAATGATTTAGGCTGGGATAGTTCTGACAGAGCATGTCACCATATTGAGTGATTGGGTGCTAATCGAATCTATTATATTAAATTTTGTTCATTTTATCGTTGTTATATGATCTACTATATATGCTTTTCTGTGGTGCATCATTTTATGGGAGCACCCAAATCTCGATCGATGATAGGGTCACGGAGTATTTCCATTCCATGTATGACTATGTGGTATTTGTCTCATAGGTGACACAAGTGGCGGTTTAATAAAATTTTCCGGGCTAAAAGCGTAAAGCATAAAGCATAAAGCATAAAGCAAGAGAGATGCATTTGTCATGATTAATATGTTTTTATTTTCCATTTGTCTTTTTGAGTTATGATGGTGATTTTAGTTTTGTTTTTCTATGCATACTCCTTCAGATTCTTTAATTTATATTTTTGGAAGTATTTATATCATCGTAATTAGGATTTACATATGTTTCAAACTCGAATTTTATATCTAAATAACCCGCAGCACGCGCAGGGTATCCATCTAGTATTACAAAATAGAGAGGCCTCCATCAACTAGGTGTGGTACTAAACCAGTTATCTGCCCATCTTCTTTTGGTCTCTTAGTATAGCCAACATATCAGCTACAGGATTATAAAGCAGTGGAGGCTGGATCTCCCTGCCACAGACCTTTGTTAGTCTGGAAGTGCCTACCCACATCGTCGTCGTTCACTTTTATTCCAACGCTTCCCTTACTTACGAACTGGTTTATCCATTGGTCGGGCAGTGCATGGGTAAAGTTCATTTCGAAACACCATGGTGATTGGAAGGTACGTACCTCCTTTGGATATAGTCCAATACCAAGTAAGTACTAGCTAGGCCCCCACACCTTTATTTAATTAGTTCAATTCACTATTAACATGCTTCATTAGTTGATGAATCATTTTCTCGTACAGGGGTGTCTGATGCAGGAAAAGGGGAACAACATATGTGGATACTACGTTTGCGAGCACCTCGTGCAGTACTCATTGAAAACAAGTGAAGAGTACCTCAAAGTACATAAACAATATACGCATTTTGTTTATTACTATTTGTTGGACGTGATTTTGTACATGTTATCTAAACCCTCGATATTTATATATGGGTATTAAGAGGCAAATACGTGCAAAGGCAGAGTCGTCGAGAGAACCTGAAGGGTTGGATTAGAGTGCATGCGTGCACGTGCGCTCTCAATCTCGAAGCGTATACATTTATTTATTTAATGATGGTAAGCGAAAATGATTAAGGGCCTCATATGATGGAAGAGCCTATGGCGTCTGAGATTACCTCGATCATCGATCGGCCCGTCAAGTTGATCGAACGGCGCGTGCTCCAGTAAGCATGCGAGGCCGGGTATGTGAAGATTACTTGGGCTGATTATTACCGGTCATTAACGTACAGTAATCTCAATTATAGGCCTCCAGGGAGCGATTCGTGCATGGCCCATGCAAGCACGTACGTGTGCCCACATGGACGGACTAGTATTGTTAGCTCTCCTCTCCGGAAAGCTAGCACGCCTACAGACGCGTACATCTCCTCGGCCAGGATATACTCGGCTCGCGCAGCGTATAAATACACCGCTGCGTAATCGTACTGTACCTGGGCGGGAGCCGAGAGAGAGTTCTAGAAGCTCCTCGATACTAGTGGGCGCGCGATACGCGGCGCTCGGCGATCATCAGATGCGCGGAAATGATATGCCACCGCCTGTAAGATGATGATGAAGCTTCTAGAAAGCGCATGCATACACGCGGGCATGCCTAGTTGGTGCCACCGGTCAGCTAGCGAAGTAAATATATGAGACGTGTATCTTCAGCTTTGCGAGTCACCGCCTGGGATACGAAAGGATAAACTCGATCTACCGAGGATAGGATCAATTCGAAATTCTAAAAATGCCTCCGCGCCTTGCGCTTGCCGCTCGGAGAAGGACAGTGTCCAGGCTTACGCCGTCGTCGTAAATGCGCCGGCGCCGACACCATGGCTCCTACATCCGAGGCTAACCCAGGTTGAGATCTTTTTGTTTTGTTTTCTCTCCTTCCCTCTTAGATAGGTCGTATGCATCCATGGCGTACAGGCAGTTGCCCTTGCCGTCGACGTCCGGATGCGGGAGAGAACTACGAGGGAGAGGTACACGGTGACGGAGTTCATCGCCCGTTAAGCGCATCTTCGAGCCGTTGCGATTGTTCGGCGGGCCAAGACCCCTCACGGCAAGGCCACCTCCATCAGCAGGTGCGGCGTCACGCTTATTGCCGAGCTCGTCCTCGTACCCGTCAGCCCCTCGCCACCTGCCGGAGTTTCGATGGCCTATCCAAGACCGTCCGTGATCCGCGGGCTGCGCCGACTCAAGGAGGCGTCGCGGTGCCGGCACAACAAGGACGGTGGGCTGCCGCGACCCTGGTGCGCCCCACTCAAAACACCGCGCCCGCGAGACGATGATCCCGTCCAGAGTCAGCGGCGCCAGTTGCCGCGATGTTGGCCCGGTAGGCCTCTGGTACGAAACCTCACTGCCGGCTTGTGGCGGGCGATAGGCCTAGCGAGAGGTCCGATAGGTCTCTGTACCAACCTCGCTGTCGGCCCGATGGAGGGCCCATAGGCCTGCAATCTGACGGCCGATCGGAGTATACTGTACCGTGACCTCATCACAGCCGGGCTGTTGGCGGGCCGACAGGACTACGATAGACGCGTTCCGGTTTACGGAACATCCGTGAGAGGTGTACTGCATCTACAATTCTTTCGAACAAATCCTAGATTCGTGATTAATTATTAAATAATATTGTTTTTAAAAATCGAGCCCGATGTGTACATAAACAACCGATGTTTTTTTACGTACAACAAAAAGTTACTTGAGTGCTAACATCTATGGGGATGTAGCTCGGATGCGGATCGATACCCCGCACCTCCATTTTGGTTTTTTTGGTTTCTTTTTTATTTTTATTTTGATTTTCTTCTTCCTCCATTTTTAGATTTTGAGCAGCCTTGGCTGGCGAGCCTATCTGCTCACATGGCTCTCCCTCGTGGCAGGGCCATGAAAGCAAAGATGGCACAAGGCCGTGGGTTTTGTGTGATGTCTGGCATGTGTATAGGCCGTGCTTGTCGCTAGCTTAGTTCGAAAAAAGGGCTCGACGATCTGTACTTGAGCCGACCATTGTGTCTATGGATGACACGGTTTGACGACACATATCGTAGCATGTTTTAGTAGGATATAAGATCAGGTCATATTATCCGGGTCTATCTTTGGGCGGGCTATATAGCCATCTATAGGCCTAATACTAATATACCTGGTGTTTGCATACTTGGGGTGGGGCCCTACCAAGCTGGGGGCCCAGGGCGGCCGCCCCGCTTGCCCGCATCCAGGGCCGGGCCTGGCTCTGGCACCTATCACCGTCGCTGGACGCGCTACTCACACCATGTGCGCACTGGAGCCGGCGAGGGGGTAGGCACAAGCGTGAAGCCACAGGCGGCGGAGGAAGGCTGAACGCAGCAACCTGAAGAGACATGCCCGAGAGAGAGAGGATAGGTGACAGAGAAACAATGCATTCAATGAATATGGGCTCACCTATAGAAAAGTTGCACTGTGAGGCTGAGTTTCCATGAATTGTTATTTTAGTGATCCAGCATGCATGGAGATCATATAATGATTTAGGCTGGGATAGTTCTGACAGAGCATGTCACCATATTGAGTGATTGAGTGCTAATCGAATCTATTATATTAAATTTTGTTCATTTTATCGTTGTTATATGATCTACTATATATGCTTTTCTGTGGTGCCTCATTTTATGGGAGCACCCAAATCTCGATCGATGATAGGGTCACGAGTATTTCCATTCCATGTATGACTATGTGGTATTTGTCTCATAGGTGACACAAGTGGCGGTTTAATAAAATTTTCCGGGCTAAAAGCGTAAAGCATAAAGCATAAAGCATAAAGCATAAAGCATAAAGCATAAAGCAAGAGAGATGCATTTGTCATGATTAATATGTTTTTATTTTCCATTTGTCTTTTTGAGTTATGATGGTGATTTTAGTTTTGCTTTTCTATGCATACTCCTTCAGATTCTTTAATTTATATTTTTGGAAGTATTTATATCATCGTAATTAGGATTTACATATGTTTCAAACTCGAATTTTATATCTAAATAACCGCAGCAGCAACTCGCAGGGTATCCATCTAGTATTACAAAATAGAGAGGCCTCCATCAACTAGGTGTGGTACTAAACCAGTTATCTGCCCATCTTCTTTTGGTCTCTTAGTACAGCCAACATATCAGCTACAGGATTATAAAGCAGTGGAGACTGGATCTCCCTGCCACAGACCTTTGTTAGTCTGGAAGTGCCTACCCACATCGTCGCATGGTTCACTTTTATTCCAACGCTTCCCTTACTTACGAACTGGTTTATCCATTGGTTGGGCAGTGCCTGGGTAAAGTTCACTTCAAACACCATGGTGATTGAAAGGTACGTACCTCCTGTGGATATAGTCCAAAACCAAGTAAGTACTAGGTAGGCCCCCACACCTTTATTTAATTAGTTCAATTCACTTTTAACATGCTTTATTAGTTGATGAATCGTTTTCTCGTAAAGGGGTGTCTGATGCAGGAAAAAGGGGAACAACTTATGTGGAGTCTATGTTTGCGAGCACCTCATGCAGTACTCATTGAAAACAAGTGAAGAGTACCTCAAAGTACATAAACAATATCGCATTTTGTTTATTACTATTTGTTCGGCGTGATTTTGTACATGTTATCTAAACCCTCGATATTTATATATGCGTATTAAGAGGCAAATACGTGCAAAGGCAGAGTCGTCGAGAGAACCTGAAGGGTTGGATTAGAGTGCATGCGTGCACGTGCGCTCTCAATCTCGAAGCGTATACATTTATTTATTTAATGATGGTAGGCGAAAATGATTAAGGGCCTCATATGATGGAAGAGCCTATGGCGTCTGAGATTACCTCGATCATCGATCGGCCCGTCAAGTTGATCGAACGGCGCGTGCTCCTGTAAGCATGCGAGGCCGGGTATGTGAAGATTACTTGGGCTGATTATTACCGGTCATTAACGTACAGTAATCTCAATTATAGGCCTCCAGGGAGCGATTCGTGCATGGCCCATGCAAGCACGTACGTGTGCCCACATGGACGGACTAGTATTGTTAGCTCTCCTCTCCGGAAAGCTAGCAAGCCTACAGACGCGTACATCTCCTCGGCCAGGATATACTCGGCTCGCCGCGCGTATAAATACACCGCTCGATGTCGTACTGTACCTGGGCGGGGAGCCGAGAGAGTTCTAGAAGCTCCTCGATACTAGTGGGCGTAGCGATACCATGCGGCGCTCGGCGATCATCAGATCTTGGAAATGATATGCCACCGCCTGTAAGATGATGATGAAGCTTCTAAAGCGCATGCATACCTTGGGCATGCCTAGTTGGTGCCACCGGTCAGCTAGCGAAGTAAATATATGAGGCGTGTATCTTCACTTTACGAGCCACCGCTGGGATACTGAAAGGATAAACTCGATCTACCAAGGATAGGATCAATTCGAAATTCCAAAAATGCCTCGCGCCTTTGCTTACGCTCGGAGAAGGGCGGTGTCGAGCTTACGCCCGTCGTCGTCGCCGACAACCGACACCATAGCTCCTGCATCCGAGGCTAACCCAGAGTTGAGATCTTTTGTTTTGTTTTCTCCTTCCCTCTTAGATAGGTCGTATGCATCCATGGCGTCTGGGCGATTGCCCTTACCGTCGACGTCCGGAGGCCGGAGAGAACACGAGGACAGGTACACGGCTGATGGAGTTCATCGCCGTGCAAGCGTCTTCGAGCCGTCGCGATTGTTGGCGGGCCAAGACCCCTCACAACCGAGCCACCTCCATCGGCCAGTCGCGGCGTCCACGCTGTTGCGGAGCTCGTCCTCGTACCCATTACAGCCCTCGCCACCACCTGCGAGTATCGATGGCCTATCCAAGACCGTCCGTGATCGCGGCTCGCCCGACTCAAGGAGGCGTGGCGGTGCCCGCAACTTGAACAAGGACGGTGGGCTGCTGCGACCACTGGTGCGCCCCTCTCAAACACCGCGCCGCCGAAGACGATGATCCCGTCCAGGAGTTAAAGGCGCCAGGGTGCCGCAGTGTTGGCCCGGTAGGCCCTACGGTGCAAAACCTCACATGTCGGCCTGTGGCGGGCCGATAGGCCTACAGTACGGCCCTAGCAGAGGTCCGATATGTCTACTGTACCAACCTTGCCTGTCGGCCAGTGGAGGCCGATAGGCCCTGGTCTGACCCGATGGGTGTACTGCACCGTGACCTCATCCTGTCGGCTGTTGGCGGGCCGACAGGACTACAATAGGCGGTTTCTGGAACATCCGTGAGGTGTACTGCATCTACAATTCTTTCCGAACAAATCCTAGATTAAGTGATTAATTATTAAATAATATTGTTTTAAAAAAAATCGAGCCCGATGTGTACATAAACAACCGATGTTTTTTCACGTACAACAAAAAGTTACTTGGAGTGCTAACATCTTTGGGGATGTAGCTCAGATCGGGATCGATACCCGCATCTCTATTTTGGATTTTTGTTTCTTTTTTCTATTTTCTATTTTGATTTTCTTCTTCCTCCATTTTGAGATTTTGAGCAGCCTTAGCTAGGAGCCTATCTGCTCACATGGCTCTCCTCGTGGCAGGGCCATGAAAGCAACGATGGCACAAGGCCGTGGGTTTTGTGATGTCTGCTGTGTATAGGCCGTGCCGTGCTTGTCGGGCTAGCTTAGATTCGAAAAAGGGCTCGACGATCTGTACTTGAGCCGACCATTGTGTCTATGGATGACACAGTTTGACGACACATCGTAGCATGTTTTAGTAGGATATAAGATCAGGTCACATTATCCGGGTCTATCTTTGGCGGAGCTAATACACCTGGTGTTTGTATACTTGTGGTGGGGCCCTACCTGGCTGGGGCCCAGGCGGCCGCCAGCTGCCCGCATCCGGGGCCGGGCTGGCTCTGGCACCTATCACCGTCATTTGGATGCGCTACTCACACCATGTGCGCCTGGAGCCAGCGGGGGTAGGCACAAGCGTGAAGCCACAGGCGGCGGAGGAAGGCTGAACGCAGCAACCTGAAGAGACATGCCCGAGAGAGAGAGGATAGGTGACAGAGAAACAATGCATTCAATGAATATGGGCTCACCTATAGAAAAGTTGCACTGTGACGCTGAGTTTCCATGAATTGTTATTTTAGTGATCCAGCAAGCATGGAGATCACATAATGATTTAGGCTGGGATAGTTCTGACAGAGCATGTCACCATATTGAGTGATTGAGTGCTAATCGAATTTATTATATTAAATTTTGTTCATTTTATCGTTGTTATATGATCTACTATATATGCTTTTCTGTGGTGCATCATTTTATGGAGCACCCAAATCTCGATCGATGATAGGGTCACGAGTATTTCCATTCCATGTATGACTATGTGGTATTTGTCTCATAGGTGACACAAGTGGCGGTTTAATAAAATTTTCCGGGCTAAAAGCGTAAAGCATAAAGCATAAAAGCATAAAGCAAGAGAGATGCATTTGTCATGATTAATATGTTTTATTTTCCATTTGTCTTTTTGAGTTATGATGGTGATTTTAGTTTTGTTTTTTCTATGCATACTCCTTGATTCTTTAATTTATATTTTTGAAAGTATTTATATCATCATAATTAGGATTTACATATGATTCAAACTCGAATTTTATATCTAAATAACCCGCAGCAACGCTTGCAGGGTATCCATCTAGTATTACAAAATAGAGGCCTCCATCAAGTAGGTGTGGTACTAAACCAGTTATCTGCCCATCTTCTTTTGGTCTCTTAGTACAGCCAACATATCAGCTACAGGATTATAAAGCAGTGGAGACTGGATCTCCCTGCCACAGACCTTTATTAGTCTGGAAGTGCCTACCCACATCGTCGTCGTTCACTTTTATTCCAACGCTTCCCTTACTTACGAACTGGTTTATCCATTGGTTGGGCAGTGCCTGGGTAAAGTTCACTTCGAAACACCATGGTGATTGGAAGGTACGTACCTCATATGGATATAGTCCAATACCAAGTAAGTACTAGATAGGCCCCCACACCATTATTTAATTAGTTCAATTCACTATTAACATGCTTCATTAGTTGATGAATCGTTTTCGTAAAGGGTGTTTGATGCATGAAAAGGGAACAACTTATGTGGATACTACGTTTACGAGCACCTCGTGCAGTACTCATTGAAAAACAAGTGAAGAGTACCTCAAAGTACATAAACAATATACGCATTTTGTTTATTACTATTTGTTGGACGTGATTTTGTACATATTATCTAAACCCTCGATATTTATATATGCGTATTAAGAGGCAAATACGTGCAAAGGCAGAGTCATCGAGAGAACCTGAAGGGTTGGATTAGAGTGCATGCGTGTGCACGTGCGCTCTCAATCTCGAAGCGTATACATTTATTTATTTAATGATGGTAGGCGAAAATGATTAAGGGCCTCATATGATGGAAGAGCCTATGGCGTCTGAGATTACCTCGATCATCGATCGGCCCGTCAAGTTGATCGAACGGCGCGTTCTCCTGTAAGCATGCGAGGCCGGGTATGTGAAGATTACTTGGGCTGATTATTACCGGTCATTAACGTACAGTAATCTCAATTATAGGCCACCAGGGAGCGATTCTCCCATGGCCCATGCAAGCACGTACGTGTGCCCACATGGACGGACTAGTATTGTTAGCTCTCCTCTCCGGAAAGCTAGCAAGCCTACAGACGCGTACATCTCCTCGGCCAGGATATACTCGGCTCGCACGCGTATAAATACACCGCTCTTGTATGTCGTACTGTACCTGGGCGGGGAGCCCGAGAGAGTTCTAGAAGCTCCTAGATACTAGTGGGCCGCGCGATACCGCGGCGCTCGGCGATCATCAGATGCGCGGAAATGATATGCCACCGCCTGTAAGATGATGATGAAGCTTCTAGAAAGAGCATGCATACATGCGGGCATGCCTAGTTGGGGCCACCGGTCAGCTAGCGAAGTAAATATATGAGGCGTGTATCTTCAGCTTTGCGAGTCACCGCCTGGGATATGAAAGGATAAACTTCGATCTACCGAGGATAGGATCAATTCGAAATTCTAAAAATGCCTCCACGCCTTGCGCTTTGCCGCTCGGAGAAGGACGGTGTCGAGCTTACGCCCGTCGTCGTCGCCAGCGAAGACACCATAGCTCCTGCATCCGAGGCTAACCTGTGTTGAGATCTTTTGTTTTGTTTTCTCTCCTTCCCTCTTAGATAGGTCGTATGCATCCATGGCGTCACAGTGCAGTTGCCCTTGCCGTCGGCGTCCGGAGGCCGGAGAGAACACGAGGGAGAGGTACACGGCGACGGAGTTCATCGCCGCGTACTGCTTGTCTTCGAGCCGTCGCAGATTGTTCGGCGGGCAAGACCCCTCACGGCAGGCCACCTCCATCGGCCAGTGCCGGCGTCCGCAGCTGTTGCCGGAGCTTTCGTCCTTGTGCCGTTTTACAGCCCCTCGCCACCTGCTCGCCGAGTTTCGATGGCCTATCCAAGACCGTCCGTGATCCGCTGGTTGGCTACTTGACTCAAGGAGGCGTCTCGGTGCCAACATAGCAAGGGCGGTGGGTCGCACGACCCTGGTGCGCCCCTCAAAACACCGCGCCGCCGAAGACGATGATCCGGTCCAGGAGTCAAAGGCGCCCAGGGTGCAAATGCAGCGTTGGCCCGGTAGGCCTACGGTCCGAAACATCACATGTCGGCTTGTGGCGGGCCGATGGGCTTGGTACAGTACGCCCTAGCAGAGGTCCGATAGGTCTACTGTACCAACCTCGCCTGTCGGCCAGTGGAGGGCCGATAGGCCTACAGAACAGCCGATAGGAGTACTGTACCGTGACCTCATCCTGTCGGCGGTTTCTGGAACATCCGTAGAGGTGTACTGCATCTACAATTCTTTCCGAACAAATCCTAGATTCGTGATTCATTATTAAATAATATTGTTTAAAAAAAACGAGCCCGATGTGTACATAAACAACCGATGTTTTTTTACGTTACAACAAAAAGTTACTTGAAAGCTAACATCTTTGGGGATGTAGCTCAGATGCGGATCGATACCCCGCATCTCTATTTTTGATTTTTGGTTTCATTTTCTATTTTTATTTTGATTTTCTTCTTCCTCCATTTTGAGATTTTGAGCAGACCTTAGCTAGCGAGCCTATCTCGCTCACGTGGCTCTCCCTCGTGGCGGGGCCATCAAAAGCAGCGGTGGCACAAGGCCGTGGGTTTTGTGATGTCTGTTGTGTATAGGCCGTACTTGTCAGGCTAGCTTAGTTTGAAAAAGGGCTCGACGATTTGTACTTGAGCCGACCATTGTGTCTATGGATGACACGGTTTGGCCTGACACATCGTAGCATGTTTTAGTAGGATATAAGATCAGGTCATATTATCCGGGTCTATCTTTGGGCGGAGCTATATAGCCATCTATAGGCCTAATACTAATATACCTGGTGTTTGCATACTTGGGGTGGGGCCCTACCTGGCTGGGGGCAGGCGGCACGCCCGGCTTGCCGCATCTGGGCAGGCCTGGCTCGGCACCTATCACGTCGCTGGACCAGCGCTCTCACCATGTGCGCCTTGGAGCCGGCGAGGGGTAGGCACTGGCGTGAAGCCACAGGCGGCGGAGGAAGGCTGAGCGCAGCAACCTGAAGAGACATGCCCGAGAGAGAGGATGGGTGACAGAGAAACAATGCATTCAATGAATATGGGCTCACCTATAGAAAAGTTGCACTGTGACGCTGAGTTTCCATGAATTGTTATTTTAGTGATCCAGCATGCATGGAGATCACATAATGATTTAGGCTGGGATAGTTCTGACAGAGCATGTCACCATATTGAGTGATTGAGTGCTAATCGAATCTATTATATTAAATTTTGTTCATTTTATCGTTGTTATATGATCTACTATATATGCTTTTCTGTGGTGCATCATTTTATGGGAGCACCCAAATCTCGATCGATGATAGGGTCCACGAGTATTTCCGTTCCATGTATGACTATGTGGTATGTCTCATAGGTGACACAAGTGGCGGTTTAATAAAATTTTCCGGGCTAAAAGCGTAAAGCATAAAGCATAAAGCATAAAGCAAGAGAGATGCATTTGTCATGATTAATGTGTTTTTATTTTCCATTTGTCTTTTTGAGTTATGATGGTGATTTTAGTTTTGTTTTTCTATGCATAGTCCTTCAGATTCTTTAATTTATATTTTGGAAGTATTTATATCATACGTAATTTGGATTTACATATGTTTCAAACTCGAATTTTATATCTAAATAACCCGCAGCAACCTTGTGGGGTATCCATCTAGTATTACAAAATAGAGAGCCTCCATCAACTAGGTGTGGTACTAAACCAGTTATCTGCCCATCTTCTTTTGGTCTCTTAGTACAGCCAACATATCAGCTACAGGATTATAAAGCAGTGGAGACTGGATCTCCCTGCCACAGACCTTTATTGAGTCTGGAAGTGCCTACCCACATCGTCGTCGTTTCACTTTTTATTCCAACGCTTCCCTTACTTACGAACTGGTTTATCCATTGGTTGGGCAGTGCCTGGGTAAAGTTCACTTGAAACACCATGGTGATTGGAAGGTACGTACCTCCTGTGGATATAGTCCAATACCAAGTAAGTACTAGCTAGGCCCCACACCTTTATTTAATTAGTTCAATTCACTATTAACATGCTTCATTAGTTGATGAATCGTTTTCTAAAAAGGGTGTCTGATGCAGGAAAAGGGGAACAACTTATGTGGAGTCTATGTTTACGAGCACCTCATGCAGTACTCATTGAAAACAAGTGAAGAGTACCTCAAAGTACATAAACAATATACGCATTTTGTTTATTACTATTTGTTCGAAAGCGTGATTTTGTACATATTATCTAAACCTCGATATTTATATATGCGTATTAAGAGGCAAATACGTGCAAACGCAGAGTCGTCGAGAGAACCTGAAGGGTTGGATTAGAGTGCATGCGTGCACGTGCGCTCTCTCAATCTCGAAAGCGTATACATTTATTTATTTAATGATGGTAGGCGAAAATGATTAAGGGCCTCATATGATGGAAGAGCCTATGGCGTCTGAGATTACCTCGATCATCGATCGGCCCATCAAGTTGATCGAACGGCGCGTGCTCCTGTAAGCATGCGAGGCCGGGTATGTGAAGATTACTTGGGCTGATTATTACCGGTCATTAACGTACAGTAATCTCAATTATAGGCCTCCGAGGAGCGATTCGTGCATGGCCCATGCAAGCACGTACGTGTGCCCACATGGACGGACTAGTATTCTTAGCTCTCCTCTCCGGAAAGCTAGCAAGCACTACTGAAACTCACATTCTTCCGTGCGTGCGCGAAAACGCATTTAAAAATCTGAATACGTCGAAAAATATTTTTTGACGGTGAACGCCAAAAAATACACAATACGAAATATGATGTCGTAAAAATTGATATATTTCTTTGTGTTCACCGTCAAAAATATTTTTCTCGTGCATGTAGTACACTCACGTAAAAATGTGACAGCCAGATTAAATATATTTTTTAGTGTGTGTGAAACCACACGGAAAAAAAAAAACCCGCCGTAAGAAATAATTTTTTCTCACATCGTTATCATCCCGACAGAGTTGTAGCTGCCCACTCCACAGAGAAAAGCTTATTTTTCACGGCGAGCACGGCTAACATATCGAATATAATATTTTCTCGACGGGCATTTACAAAACAATCGTCGAAAAAAACACACTTAAACATGCGTAAAAATTAGATACAATAATTATTTAGGAACAGTACCAACATCATATTAAAATAGAGATTGTCCATACAATAATTTCATTCTCGCATAATAAATAGCACACATGTAAACATCCAAATGTTCAACACATTCATTCATAGCATCCGGGCTATAAGTAGATGATGTCCAAATGGTCCGAAGCATCGATACATTCAAAAAGCATTATCATCTCATCTCAGCAGTTCAAGTTTTGGCTGAGATGCAGCATCGGGTAAAACTAAAGCTAACGGATAAGAGGCAGTTACTAGTTCATGTGCATAAGCACAACTCTACAAAAGAAACTACCACCACATCCATGTTTTGCAACTAAACCATCAGATTATCGATGCATGATCTCCATTGTTGTCGTAACCTTGATTGTTGCCAATGTTTACAGCATGGAGATCCTCATTGGTGTGGCAAACATCATTAGCATTGTTGTGATTCTGAGGCGGCATGAGGAAGAACCGGTTGCCTAAATGTGAACAAAGTTACAGCGATGGTGGAATTGTCTCCAAACAATATAACACTTTTAGCAAAGCTTCTAAATTGGACAAGGTTACAGGGAGTAAGTAAAATTGGACAAAGTTTAAAGTGTTCCAACTGTAGGTTTTCAAGGAGGTGTGAAACATTACAAACCAACATAAGGCCACTTCCTCATTGCAATAGCCATACAAATTCACTGCGGTAGTTATACAACAATCAAGATGAGGCCACTTCCTCGCCTTTGTACTCTTGTTTGCCATTCTCGATAGGACCCCACAAAATACTAATCTGGTTTGTAGTTCCTTTTCCATCTTAAAATCTCTAAGTCATGGATCGTGACAAAGCTAGAAAACATATTGATTGTGGAATGAAGATATACTCACAATTGCTTGCGTAGCGGACAAATGTAAATAACGCTTCTATACATGCACCCCTTCCCTTGTCTCCCCGATAAAGATTCTACAAGTGTATTGCAAGCATAGATACTTCATATCAACTATTAGATAATTCACATATAATATTGGTGAAGTATTTACAAGAGCATAGCACATACCAATTTTCCAAGCCTACAAAGAACGTTGCTTTAGCTGCGATTGCATTGTCCTTGTCACGATTCTCTTGTTCTAGCCTTCCATTTGCACGACGTAGCTCTTCCATTTCCACGAGATATGTTTTGCGTGATCATTGAATTTGATGGACGGACGCTTCTTTCCCTTAAGGCTGCCCTCACATCTGAATTTCTTACACTTCATTCATGTGCTATGGCAAGACGCCCATGCTTTCTCGAGGGCACCACTAGACACATCATATAAGCGCCTTCTTTCATTTAAATATTGTTGTTGCTCAACCTCATGCCCATCCACTTCCATGTACATAGACTGTCTCCATCCTCTTCGTTTGCACATTCTATCCTCTTAACAATGACAAAGTAGTCATCTACAAGGTTCGAACAGGAAACATGTTCTAGAGATGTACAAATAACCAAAATATACTAACTTTGTATTCTGAATTTTTTGGACAGCAGCAAGAAAGTCACTTCAATAAATCATAACTAGAGATCCAGATCACGAGAAAAATATGTTCTTTAACATTTTGAAATCTTAAAGTTCTCCACATCTTTCTAGTTATAACATGGACCTGATTCTTAAGTTAACGGTGAAAAGCACAAAGAAGCATTTCACTACATGATATGAACATAACCTAGCGAGAAAACTTCAGAAAATGTAACTCCCAAACCTTGATGACACGAAGTCATGAAATTTTTCAGCACACATGTCACATACATACCATGAGTTTACGTTACTAAAGTAGTTCCGGCATTGTGCACAAGGACATATAGTATCATTTTTAAAGCACACCAGGAATTGAAAATGCAATATTCAGAAATCCATTGGTTCCATCAACCCATTCATTTGAGGGAGCTTTGCCACGTTAAGCAACCATTATACATCCATGTTAGGTTTGACATATTAACTAATTCTGTTTCAAATATTAATATATTAGATACCACAACAAAGGAAGCTCAATTATTATTTTTAGAGCAAGAACGGGCATTCTAAACTCAGACAAGTGGGCACACAAGTAGAATTTAGCATAACAACATACAACAATTTTATACGTTGAAGAAATAAGTGTACCTTGAGTCTCAATCGAGAGGTCCTCAACAATTCTTTAGTCTTGAAAAGTAGTACACAGCAAATCAATAGGAAGCTTCAGTCCTTGCCGCTTCAAAGACTTCATCGGCAAACACTCCTTCCTTAGCCCAAAATCTTCAATGCAAGACTCCGCTTGCACAAAATCTTCACTTGCAGCAAGGACACGCAAATAAATAGATGTCACAAACAATGACAACTGCATTATTCTGGATGAAAGGACAAATATTCCGAAAATCATACAAGTAGACACTCAAATAAACCGTGAATAACAGGACATCATATTCCAAAATCATACAAGTAGACACTCAAATACAACTGCATTATGATTCAATCTCATTTTGTTGTCACTGGCGTTTCCTAAAAAAAGGTGCATACAACGTGGCGTGGAGTTAGCCGCAAGTGCACAACTGAGCAATATATGTATCATATATATCTTAGTTGTTATGCTTATGCACTGCTTTTAATTGTATTTATCTCACATATATCATACACTAGCTCATTTGTTCTCAAATTGGCATATTAGTTCTTTTTATATCTCTTGCATATGTTGAATTAATGAATTATATATTATGTCACTACAGACTGTACTGGACATAAGAAAACATCCACCTAAAT
>CAJGYO010000777.1:0-54550 GCA_904845875.1 Miscanthus lutarioriparius | reverse complement strand
TATTCCTTGCCTTATGGGCAGGCTGGGCGTCCTCCTTCCTCCCTCTTCCCCTATTTAGCCAGGGGCTGCGCTCTTTGGCTTGGGTTTTGTTTTGCTTAAGTTAGCCATTGCTACTTCAAGCTTCGTCTTCGTAATTCAGAACCCCACCTTCGAGTAATATTCAGGGTTGCTCGCCTCAGATTCTTGCTTGTTCTTCGATTGCCAGCAGGAATTGATCTTCGTGATCAGGTTGATCTAGCACCAGCAAGGTCAATAACCATCGGGAGTTGGTTCAGCGATTGCTAAGGCGCCACGGACTTGTTCGTCAGTAGTCGGATCGCGAGGGTCGACACCCACCAAATCGTAGTTATCCTCCACTCACCGAAGGATCGGGCACTCCAACTCTATCAAGTGGTATCAGCTTTCAGGTTGCTCGGTGAGATCTATCCCTTTATTTGTAGTTTTGTTCATCGTCCTATCGTCCACCGGAAAAGCCAACAAAAAACGTTTCAGGTTAGAACCACTGTCCAAGACCTTTTGAGCCTTTGCATCTTTCATTCAGTTTATTGCTTTGTTGAGTTTTTGGTTGCATCACTGTGTCGTGTTGCTGGTCTTGGCGCTCTAGTCCATTAGAGTTTTGAGTTCCTGTCACGTATTAGTTCACATCTTTGCACTTGATCCTCCTTTTCCTTTGTCCTCCATGCTCCTGTAATCTTTCCCACGTCATAGACCCCTTGTTCACGCCAATTTCCCACCTACAAAAGGAAAAGTAATTTATTTCGGTCTTGATTTATCTCGGCAAGGACACAGGCATTAGCTGTTGCATCCGTAGTCCGTTTGGGAAGTTTAGGTACAATTTGAAAGCATATTTCGTGCCCTTTCCAACGGATATTCACTTGCCTTTACGATTCATTTAGGGCGTATCACAGGAGATCGTATGCGAGATCAGGCAGTCTGTGGGCTACACGAAAGGAAAGAGTTCCTGATTTCCTTTTGAGTTGTGCAACGTGTTGGCAGTGTCATCAAAACTGAAAAAGGCCAGAGGTGCATAAAACAAAAAAAAAGAGCTGCACCAAAAAAAAGGCAAAAGGTGCAAAAAGAGCCGCACACAAAAAAAACAAAAAACAAGAGATGCCAAGGGTGTGTACTCACTGTCTTTTACTCTTTGTTCTTGCAATTCTGTGTCTATCTTTGTGCGTGGGCTCACGCTCTAGTACGGTTCTAGCCTAGGACCAGCACAACACCAGCTTTGAGTGATTATTCAACTTTGCCTTTGCTGAATGCTTGTGCTACTCCTTGCTACAAATTGAAGCCTTCCCATAGCTCCACAAATTTTCTACAGCGATCAAGCTCTGTGTCCTCCGGCAATCGCTCCATTCAATCTTTGGAAGGTTGTACCGCTGGTTGCAAGTCACCCCTGCAAGCTTGGTAAGAACGGGTAAGAGTTTGATAACAGCTTTAGTTTGAGTGCCTTGATCAGCACCACATCCTATAAGCTTTAGGGCACATACTTGTTTTCGTGTGTTCGTTGTTTTTCCACTAACAATGACAGGGGAGCCAGCTGATCAGGACGCCATGCCTCAGTCCCCACGCACTAAAGGCATCATTCACCACTTCAATCGCAAGATGAACGAGCACGTGGAGGGCTTGGCAGAGGAGATTAGGATTGCCAACGAGCAAGTGGGTCAATTTCAGGGCGCTCAAATGGCCACAAATGCTACGCTCATGGAGATGCAGCAAGCACAAGCTGCCCACGCCACCAGCCTTGCCACACTCACTACACGCCTTGATGAGTTGGTACAACAACTTGCTGATCAGCGTCAAGCGGAATTTGATTATGGTGGCGAGACCGAGATCGACGACCAGGACAGCCATGGAGGGCGCCACCGCAACCGCCCGTGGTGAGCGCGTGGTACGTAATCGAAATGACTCATTTACTAAGATTAAGTTCACGATTCCTTCATTTAATGGCAAATATGATCCGGTGCTTATCTTGATTGGGAACTTGCGGTAGATCAGAAATTTCATTGTCATGATGTTCCTGCACAATATCAAGTTAGGGCTGCTACTAGTGAGTTTACAGATTTCGCATCCATTTGGTGGCGTGAGCATCGCAGCAAACACCCTAATAACATTCCCACAACTTGGGAGCAATTAAAAACTGTCATGCGACACCGATTTGTTCCTTCCTATTATGCACGAGACTTGCTTAATAAAATGCAGCGTTTTCAGCAAGGAACCAAATCTGTAGAAGAGTATTATCGGGAGTTGCAAACCGGCATGATTCGCTGTGGTTTAGTTGAGACTAATGATGCTGCGATGGCACGATTTCGTGGTGGTTTGAACCGTGAAATTCAGGATATTCTTGATTATAAGCACTATGATGATATTACTACTTTGTTTGCATTTGCTTGCAAAGCTGAACGTGAAGTGCAGGGGACGACGAGCAAGGACCCATTCTAACTCTTTTGCAGGTCGCACTACTTTTTGACCCCTTCAGCCCCTATGGCGCCCTCCCACATAGCAGTATGTCACGTGACAAGGCAGCAGCTCCACCTCCAGCGCCCCTTTCAGCTAATAAGAGCGCCTCCTCTTCCACTAGCCGCACAAAAGGACATTCAATGCCATCGTTGCAAAGGTTATGGGCATGTGATACGGGACTGCCCCAACAAGCGTCACGTTGATTATACGTGGCGATGGTGAGTATTCTTCCGCTAGTGATTCCGATGAAACTATATATGCTATGCTTGCTGCTGACGTTTGCAGGACATGCGGAAGAACACGTGGCTGCCACTCGACGCTGACAAGTATGAGAGTCTTGTTGTGCAGCGAGTCCTCGAGTACACAGGTTGCACAGCCTGAGCAGAACCAGCGCCACACTTTGTTCCACACCAAAGGCGTTGTGCAAGAACGATCCATTCGCATCATCATTGACGGCGGTAGTTGCAACAATTTGGCAAGTTCGGATCTGGTGGAGAAGTTGTCTCTCCAAATGCGTCCACATCCACATCCCTACCACATTCAATGGCTCAACCAGGGTGGCAAACTCAAGGTAACACGCTCGGTACGTGTTCACTTCTCCATGGGATCTTATTCTGATTATACTGATTGCGATGTTGTTCCTATGGAGGCATGTTCGTTGTTGCTTGGTAGGCCCTGGCAATATGATACTGATTGTTTACATCATGGTCGCACAAATCATTATTCACTACTGTTTAAGGGCAAGAAAATTATTCTTCATCCAATGACCCCTGAACAGATTGTGAAAGATGACACTGCTCGGACTACTAAAGCATTAAAACAATGCCAACAACAACCAGCCCCGCTTAAAGAGATTAAGCTACATGCTCCTGTTTTACTTGCTACACGTGCTGATTTTGATGAACTACATGTTGCTAATATGCCTTGCTATGCGCTTGTATGTTCTCATGTGCTGATTTCACCGATGATGCACCATCTTTGGATATACCCCTGCTGTTACTAAGCTTTTGCAGGACTTTGCCGAGGTGTTTCCGAAGGACTTACCGCCAGTCTTCCTCCCATTCGTGGCATTGAGCACCAGATCGACCTCATCCGGGCGCCCAGCTTCCCAACCGTGCCTGCACTGTACCAATCCCGATGAGACAAAGGAGATTCAGCGCCAAGTCCAAGCGCTACTTGATAAGGGCTACATTCGTGAGTCTCTTAGCCCTTGCTCTGTTCCTGTACTACTTGTCCCAAAGAAAGATGGTACCTGGCGCATGTGTGTGTAGATTGTCGAAGCGATTAACAATATCACAATTCGTTATCGTTATCCTATACCTCGCCTTGATGATATGCTTGACGAGCTTAGCGGTGCTGTTATATTCTCCAAGGTAGATTTATGAGTAGTGGGTACCATCAGATTCGAATGAAACTTGGGGATGAATGGAAAACGGCTTTTAAAACAAAATTTGGCTTATATGAATGGTTAGTTATGCCGCTTTGGATTGACTAATGCTCCCAGCACATTTATGCGCTTAATGAATGAAGTTTTGCGGCCTTTCATAGGATTGTTTGTGGTTGTTTATTTTGATGATATTCTAATTTACAGCAAGTCTATGAAAGAGCATTTGGAACATTTGCATGCTATTTTTGATGCTTTGCGCTGCCCGCTTGTTTGGTAACTTAGACAAGTGCGACTTCTGCACACAACGTGTTTCGCTTTCTTAGCTATGTTGTTACTCCGCAGGGCATTGAAGTGGACAGCAGCAAGATTGATGCCATCCAGAGCTGGCCCATGCCGACAACGATTCACGCAGATTCGGAGTTTTCTTGGGCTTGCAGGTTTCTACCGACGGTTCGTATGCGTGACTTCAGCTCCATTGCCGCCCGTTGCATGAGCTCACCAAGAAGGGCGTTCCTTTCTCCTGGGGTGCGGCACAGGATGATGCATTCACCATTCTAAAAGATAAGTTGACACATGCCCCTTACTACAGCTACCTGATTTCAATAAGATGTTTGAACTTGAATGCGATGCTAGTGGTATTGGCTTAGGCGGTGTTTTGCTGCAAGAGGGCAAGCCAGTTGCTTACTTTAGCGAAAAATTAAGCGGTGCTAGTCTGAATTATTCAACTTATGATAAGGAGCTTTTCGCTTTGGTTCGCACACTTCAAACATGGCAGCACTATCTTTGGCCTCGCGAGTTTATAATTCATTCTGATCATGAGGCATTAAAACATATTCGTAGCCAAACTAATCTGAACCGTCGGCATGCTAAGTGGGTCGAATTCATAGAGTCTTTTCCTTACATCATCAAACACAAGAACGGGAAAGACAACATTATTGCTGATGCTTTGTCGCGTAGATACACCATGTTGTCCCAGTTAGACTTTAAAATTTTTGGTTTACAAACTGTGAAAGAACAATACGCCGATGATCCTGGCTTTAAGGACATCATGCTGCATTGCAAGGATGGTAAACCATGGGGTAAATTCCATGTAACCGATGGGTTTTGTTCCGCTAACAAGCTATGTATTCCATAAGCTCGGTTCGTCTTTTTGCTGTTGCAGGAAGCGCATGGTGGCGGCCTCATGGGACACTTTGGCGTTTACAAGACACAGGAGATTTTGGCCACAGCTTCTTCTTTTGGCCCCAGATGCGCCATGACGTGGAGCGCGTTTTGTTGCACGCTGCACCACGTGCTGAGAAAGCTAAGTCACACCTGAACAACCACGGTTTGTATATGCCGTTACCTATCCCTACTTCTCCTTGGCTAGATATTTCTATGGATTTTGTTTTGGGGTTACCTCGAACTAAGAAGGGAAGGGATAGTATCTTTGTGGTTGTTGATCGATTCTCTAAAATGGCTCACTTCATACCATGTCATAAAACTGATGATGCTAGCAGCGTTGCTGAGTTGTTCTTTCGCGAGATTATTCGTTTACATGGTGTTCCAAATACAATAGTCTCCGATCGCGATGCTAAGTTCCTAAGTCATTTTTGGAGATCTCTTTGGAATAAACTAGGAACTAAATTGCTTTTCAGCACCACTTGTCACCCACAAACAGATGGGCAAACTGAGGTTGTGAATGTAACCTTATCTACCATGCTTAGGGCTGTGTTAGACAAGAATCTGAAACTTTGGGAGGATTGTTTGCCCCATGTCGAGTTTGCTTACAATCGTATTACACATTCCACCACGAAAATGTGCCCTTTTCAGGTTGTCTATGGTTACATTCCACGGGCGCCAATTGACTTGCTGTCCTTTGACCCTTTGGACGCCCCACATGTCGATGCTGTTGTTGCACGTGTTAAACAAATGTTGGACATCCATGAGCAAACACAGCAGAACATTGCATTACTAATGCTAAAAATCAGGCTGTTGGTAGTAAAGGATGTAAACTTGTTACTTTTGAACCTGGTGACTTGGTTTGGTTGCATTTGCGCAAGGATCGCTTTCCTAGTTTGCGCAGGTCTAAGCTGATGCCCCATGCTGCTGGTCCCTTCAAGGTGTTAAAGAAAATCAATGATAATGCTTATATACTTGACCTGCCTGCAGACTATGGTGTTTCCTCTAGTTTTAATGTTGCAGATTTGAAACCATATGCGGGCGAGGCTGAGGAGCTGCCGTCGAGGACGACTTCGATTCAAGAAGGGAGGATCATGAGGACATCAACCCGACACGGGAATGGCTACTCCAACTGAACCAGCACAGGCGCCACCAGGACCAATCACTCGAGCTCGTGCACGTGAATTAAACTTCGTGATGATTTTGAAGAATGAAGGACCAGAAGTTTCCTAAGTGCATGCGCCATCTATCTATGCTCATGATGAACCTGCCTAGAATAATGTCTAGGTGCTGCGCCACCTATGTGATTTTAGTTTTGTCAAGAAATAACCAGGAAGGTGCTGCGCCACCTAAATCAGGAAAGGGGATCAAGGAGATGGTGTGTGGCTGTTTGGGCGCCTATTCCTTGCCTTATGGGCAGGCTGGGCGTCCTCCTTCCTCCCTCTTCCCCTATTTAGCTGTGGGGCTGCGCCCCTCTTTGGCTTGGGTTTTGTTTTGCTTAAGTTAGCCATTGCTACTTCAAGCTTCGTCTTCGTGTAATTCAACCCCCCACCTTCGAGTAATATTCAGGGGTTGCTCGCCTCAGATTCTTGCTTGTTCTTCGATTGCCAGCAGGAATTGATCTTCGTGATCAGGTTGATCTAGCACCAGCAAGGTCAATAACCATCGGGAGTTGGTTCAGCGATTGCTAAGGCGCCACGGGACTTGTTCGTCGTAGTCGGATCGCGAGGGTCGACACCCACCAAATCGTAGTTATCCTCCACTCACCGAAGGATCGGGCACTCCAACTCTATCACTCGGCAATCGTTTTGGATGCACCCGATGGAACTCCTAGGTGACGTGGGTCATGTGGAATCTCACTTCTCTCCATTTAGAGACAGCATTAGTGTCGGTGCAAGATCGGTGCATGGTTTGCGCTAGATGTACCATAGGCTTACAAATCGTTTTGGACACCCAATGTACCACTAGGTGACGAGGCTTAGTGGAAGCTCGTTTGACGCCCGTTTGGAGACAGTGCTAATCTTGGCGCAAGATAGGTGCACGGTTTGCGCCGAACGCACTACCACGAGGCTCGGAAATCGTTTTGGATGCACCCGATGGAACTCATAGGTGACGTGGGTCATGTGGAATCTCACTTCTTTGCGTTTGGAGGCAGGGTTAGTGTCGGTGCAAGATAGGTGCATGGTTTGCGCTGGACGTACCATAGGCTCATAAATCGTTTTGGATGCACTCGATGGTACCACTAGGTAACGAGGCTCAAGTGGAAGATCGTTTCGGCCTTTCGGACATATAGTGCTAATCTTGACGCAAGATAGGTGCACGGTTTGCGCCAAACGTACCATAGGCTCGGCAATCGTTTTGGATGCACCCGATGGAACTCCTAGGTGACGTGGGTCATGTGGAATCTCACTTCTCTCCGTTTAGAGACAGGGTTAGTGTCGGTGCAAGATAGGTGCATGGTTTGCGCTGGACGTACCATAGGCTTACAAATCGTTTTGGACACACCCAATGGTACCACTAGGTGACGAGGCTCAGGTGGAAGCTCGTTTCGGCCCGTTTGGAGACAGTGCTAATCTTGACGCAAGATAGTTGCACGGTTTGCGTTGAACCTACCATAGGCTCGGCAATCGTTTTGGATGCACCCGATGGAACTCATAGGTGACGTGGGTCATGTGGAATGTCACTTGTTTCCGTTTGGAGGCAGGGTTAGGCTCCGTGCAAGTTAGGTGCATGGTTTGCGCTGGACGTACCATAGGCTCATAAATCGTTTTGGATGCACTCGATGGTACCACTAGGTAACGAGGCTCAAGTGGAAGATCGTTTCGGCCTTTCGGACATATAGTGCTAATCTTGACGCAAGATAGGTGCACGGTTTGCGCCAAACGTACCATTAGCTTAGAAATCGTTTTGGACGCACCCGATGGTACTCCTAGGTGACGTGGGTCATGTGGAATCTCACTTCTTTGCGTTTGGAGGCAGGGTTAGTGTCGGTGCAAGATAGGTGCATGGTTTGCGCTGGACGTACCATAGGCTCATAAATCGTTTTGGATGCACTCGATGGTACCACTAGGTAACGAGGCTCAAGTGGAAGATCGTTTCGGCCTTTCGGACATATAGTGCTAATCTTGACGCAAGATAGGTGCACGGTTTGCGCCAAACGTACCATTAGCTTAGAAATCGTTTTGGACGCACCCGATGGTACTCCTAGGTGACGTGGGTCATGTGGAATCTCACTTCTCTCCGTTTAGAGACAGTGTTAGTGTCGGTGCAACATAGGTGCATGGTTTGCGCTAGATGTACCATAGGCTTACAAATCGTTTTGGACACACCCAATGGTACCACTAGGTGACGAGGCTCAGGTGGAAGCTCGTTTCGCCCCGTTTGGAGACAGTGCTAATCTTGACGCAAGATAGGTGCACGGTTTGCGTCGAAAAATACCACAGCTTGCTCGGCAATCGTTTTGGATGCACCCGATGGAACTCCTAGGTGACGTGGGTCATGTGGAATCTCACTTCTCTCCGTTTAGAGACAGCATTAGTGTCGGTGCAAGATAGGTGCATGGTTTTGCGCAAGATGTACCATAGGCTTACAAATCGTTTTGGACACACCCAATGGTACCACTAGTTGACGAGGCTCGGTGGAAGCTTGTTTTGGCCCATTTGGAGACAGTGCTAATCTTGACGCAAGATAGGTGCACGGTTTAAATCGAAAATACCACAGGCTCGGCAATCATTTTGGATGCACCGATGGAACTCCTAGGTGACGTGGGTCATGTGGAATCTCACTTCTTCCGTTTAGAGACAGGGTTAGTGTCGGTGCAAGATAGGTGCATGGTTTGCGCTGGATGTACCATAGGCTCACAAATCGTTTTGGACACACCGATGGTACCACTAGGTAACGAGGCTCAAGTGGAAGCTCGTTTCGCCCGTTTGGACATATAGTGCTAATCTTGACGCAAGATAGGTGCATGGTTTGCGGTTTGGCGTCGAAAATACCATAGGCTCGGCAATCGTTTTGGATGCACCCGATGGAACTCACTAGGTGACGTGGGTCATGTGGAATCTCACTTCTCTCTTAGAGAGAGCATATAGTGTCGGTTGCAAAGATAGGTGCATGGTTTGCGCCAGACGTACCATAGGCTTACAAATCGTTTTGGACACACCCAATGATGGTACCACTAGGTGACGAGGGTCATGTGGAAGATCGTTTCTCCCTTTGGACAGACAGTGCTAATCTTGGCGCAAGATAGGTGCATGGTTTGCGCTAGATGTACCATAGGCTTACAAATCGTTTTGGATGCACCCAATGGTACCACTAGGTGACGAGGCTCATGTGGAAGCTCGTTTCTCTCCGTTTGGAGACAAGTGCTAATCTTGACGCAAGATAGGTGCACGGTTTGCGCCGAAAATACCATAGGCTTAGAAATCGTTTTGGATGCACCCGATGGTACTCTAGGTGACGTGGGTCATGTGGAATCTCACTTCTCTCCGTTTAGAGACAGCATTAGTGTCGGTGCAAGATAGGTGCATGGTTTGCGCTAAGATGTACCATAGGCTTACAAATCGTTTTGGACACACCCAATGGTACCACTAGGTGACGAGGCTCAGTGGAAGCTCACTTCTCTCCGTTTGGAGACAGTGCTAATCTTGACGCAAGATAGGTGCACGGTTTGCGTCGAAAATACCACAGGCTCGGCAATCGTTTTGGATGCACCCGATGGAACTCCTAGGTGACGTGGGTCATGTGGAATCTCACTTCTCTCCGTTTGGAGGCAGGGTTAGTGTCGGTGCAAGATAGGTGCATGGTTTGCGCTGAAATGTACCATAGGCTCACAAATCGTTTTGGATGCACCCGATGGTACCACTAGGTGACGAGGCTCAGTGGAAGATCGTTTCGCCCGTTTGGACATATAGTGCTAATCTTGGCGCAAGATAGGTGCATGGTTTGCGCTGGACGTACCATAGGCTCATAAATCGTTTTGGATGCACTTCGATGGTACCACTAGGTGAACGAGGCTCAAGTGGAAGATCGCTTTGGGACTTTTTGGACATATAGTGCTAATCTTGACTCAAGATAGGTGCATGGTTTGCGCTTTGCGCCAAACGTACCATTAGCTTAGAAATCGTTTTGGACGCACCCGATGGTACTCCTAGGTGACGTGGGTCATGTGGAATCTCACTTCTCTCCGTTTAGAGACAGTGTTAGTGTCGGTGCAAGATAGGTGCATGGTTTGCGCTAGATGTACCATAGGCTTACAAATCATTTTGGACACACCCAATGGTACCACTAGGTGACGAGGCTCAGGTGGAAGCTCGTTTCGGCCCATTTGGAGACAGTGCTAATCTTGACGCAAGATAGGTGCACGGTTTGCGTCGAAAATACCATTAGCTTAGCAATCGTTTTGGATGCACCCGATGGAACTCCTAGGTGACGTGGGTCATGTGGAATCTCACTTCTCTCCGTTTAGAGACAGCATTAGTGTCGGTGCAAGATAGGTGCATGGTTTGCGCTAGATGTACCATAGGCTTACAAATCGTTTTGGACACACCCAATGGTACCACTAGGTGACGAGGCTCAGTGGAAGCTCGTTTCGGCCCATTTGGAGACAGTGCTAATCTTGACGCAAGATAGGTGCACGGTTTGCGTCGAAAATACCACAGGCTCGGCAATCGTTTTGGATGCACCCGATGGAACTCCTAGGTGACGTGGGTCATGTGGAATCTCACTTCTTTCCGTTTGGAGGCAGGGTTAGTGTCGGTGCAAGATAGGTGCATGGTTTGCGCTGGATGTACCATAGGCTCACAAATCGCTTTGGACACACCCGATGGTACCACTAGGTAACGAGGCTCAAGTGGAAGCTCGTTTGGTGCCCGTTTGGAGACACCATAGTGCTAATCTTGGACGCAAGATAGGTGCATGGTTTTGCGCTGGAATCGTACTTTAGGCTCATAAATCGTTTTGGATGCACTCGATGGGTACCACTAGGTGTACGTGGGCTCATGTGGAATCTTTTGGACACTTTTTGATGGTACCACTATGGAGGCTCAAGTTAGCTGTCTTGACCGCAAGATAGGTGCATGGTTTGACGCCGATAGGTGCAGGGTTTGCGCCAATCCATTAGCTTAGAAATCGCTTTTGGATGCACTCCGATGGTACTCCTAGGTGACGTGGGTCATGTGGAATCTCACTTCTCTCCGTTTAGAGACAGTGTTAGTGTCGGTGCAAAGATAGGTGCATGGTTTGCGCTAGATGTACCATAGGCTTACAAATCGTTTTGGACACACCCAATGGTACCACTAGGTGACGAGGCTCAAGTGGAAGCTCGTTTTACCCGTTTGGAGATATAGTGCTAATCTTGACGCAAGATAGGTGCACGGTTTGCGTCGAAAATACCATTAGCTCGGCAATCGTTTTGGATGCACCCGATGGAACTCCTAGGTGACGTGGGTCATGTGGAATCTCACTTCTCTCCGTTTAGAGACAGCATTAGTGTCGGTGCAAGATAGGTGCATGGTTTGGCGCTAGATGTACCATAGGCTTACAAATCGTTTTGGACACACCCAATGGTACCACTAGGTGACGAGGCTCAGGTGGAAGCTCGTTTCGGCCCATTTGGAGACAGTGCTAATCTTGACGCAAGATAGGTGCACGGTTTGCGTCGAAAATACCACAGGCTCGGCAATCGTTTTGGATGCACCCGATGGAACTCCTAGGTGACGTGGGTCATGTGGAATCTCACTTCTCTCCGTTTAGAGACAGCATTAGTGTCGGTGCAAGATAGGTGCATGGTTTGCGCAAGATGTACCATAGGCTTACAAATCGTTTTGGACACACCCAATGGTACCACTAGGTGACGAGGCTTAGTGGAAGCTCGTTTCGGCCCGTTTGGAGACAGTGCTAATCTTGACGCAAGATAGGTGCACGGTTTGCGTCGAAAATACCACAGGCTCGGCAATCGTTTTGGATGCACCCGATGGAACTCATAGGTGACGTGGGTCATGTGGAATCTCACTTCTTTGCGTTTGGAGGCAGGGTTAGTGTCGGTGCAAGATAGGTGCATGGTTTGCGCTGGACGTACCATAGGCTCATAAATCGTTTTGGATGCACTCGATGGTACCACTAGGTAACGAGGCTCAAGTGGAAGATCGTTTGCCTTTCCTTTTTGGACATATAGTGCTAATCTTGGCGCAAGATAGGTGCATGGTTTGCGCCGGACGTACCATATAGCTCATAAATCGCTTTGGATGCACTCGATGGTACCACTAGGTAACGAGGGTCAAGTGGAAGATCGTTTCTTTCCTTTAGACATATAGTGCTAATCTTGACTGCAAGATAGGTGCATGGTTTTATGCCAAACGTACCATTAGGCTTAGAAATCGTTTTGGACGCACCCGATGGTACTCCTAGGTGACGTGGGTCATGTGGAATCTCACTTCTCTCCGTTTAGAGACAGTGTTAGTGTCGGTGCAAGATAGGTGCATGGTTTGCGCTAGATGTACCATAGGCTTACAAATCGTTTTGGACACACCCAATGGTACCACTAGGTGACGAGGCTCAGTGGAAGCTCACTTCTCTCCGTTTGGAGACAGTGCTAATCTTGACGCAAGATAGGTGCATGGTTTGCGTCGAAAATACCATAGGCTCGGCAATCATTTTGGATGCACCCGATGGAACTCCTTGGTGACGTGGGTCATGTGGAATCTCACTTCTCTCCGTTTAGAGACAGCATTAGTGTCGGTGCAAGATAGGTGCATGGTTTTGCGCCAAGATGTACCATAGGCTTACAAATCGTTTTGGACACACCCGATGGTACCACTAGGTGACGAGGCTTAGTGGAAGCTCACTTCTCCCGTTTGGAGACAGTGCTAATCTTGATGCAAGATAGGTGCACGGTTTTGCGCCGAACGCATACCACCATATAGCTCGGCAATCGTTTTGGATGCACCCGATGGAACTCACTAGGTGACGTGGGTCATGTGGAATCTCACTTCTTTGCGTTTGGAGGCAGGGTGCTAATCTTGGCGCAAGATAGGTGCATGGTTTGCGTTTTGAAAATACCACCAGGCTCGAGGCAATCGTTTTGGATGCACCCGATGGAACTCACTAGGTGACGTGGGTCATGTGGAATCTCACTTCTCTCCGTTTGGAGAGACAGGGGTCATGTGGAATCTCGGTGCAAGATAGGTGCATGGTTTGCGCTTGATGTACCATAGGCTCATAAATCGTTTTGGATGCACCCGATGGTACCACTAGGTAACGAGGCTCAAGTGGAAGATCGTTTCGCCTTTTGGACATATAGTGCTAATCTTGACGCAAGATAGGTGCACGGTTTGCGTAAACGTACCATTAGCTTAGAAATCGTTTTGGATGCACCCGATGGTACTCCTAGGTGACGTGGGTCATGTGGAATCTCACTTCTCTCCGTTTAGAGAGGCGTGTTAGTGTCGGTGCAAGATAGGTGCATGGTTTGCTTAGATGTACCATAGGCTCACAAATCGTTTTGGACACACCCAATGGTACCACTAGGTGACGAGGCTCAAGTGGAAGCTCGTTTACGCCCCATTTGGAGACAGTGCTAATCTTGGCGCAAGATAGGTGCACGGTTTGCGTCGAAAATACCATGAGCTCGGCAATCGTTTTGGATGCACCCGATGGAACTCCTAGGTGACGTGGGTCATGTGGAATCTCACTTCTCTCCGTTTAGAGACAGCATTAGTGTCGGTGCAAGATAGGTGCATGGTTTGCGCTAGATGTACCATAGGCTTACAAATCGTTTTGGACACACCCAATGGTACCACTAGGTGACGAGGCTCAGTGGAAGCTCGTTTGACCCATTTGGAGACAGTGCTAATCTTGGCGCAAGATAGGTGCACGGTTTGCGTCGAAAATACCACAGAGCTCGGCAATCGTTTTGGATGCACCCGATGGAACTCCTAGGTGACGTGGGTCATGTGGAATCTCACTTCTCTCCGTTTAGAGACAGGGTTAGTGTCGGTGCAAGATAGGTGCATGGTTTTGCGCCAGATGTACCATAGGCTTACAAATCGTTTTGGATGCACCCGATGGTACCACTAGGTGACGAGGCTCAAGTGGAAGCTCGTTTTCGGCCCGTTTGGAGACATATAGTGCTAATCTTGACGCAAGATAGGTGCACGTTTGCGTCGAATACCACGATACCGCAATCGGCAATCGCTTTGGATGCACCCGATGGAACTCCTAGGTGACGTGGGTCATGTGGAATCTCACTTCTCTCCGTTTAGAGACAGCATTAGTGTCGGTGCAAGATAGGTGCATGGTTTGCGCTGAGATGTACCATAGGCTTACAAATCGTTTTGACACACCCAATGGTACCACTAGTTGACGAGGCTCAAGTGGAAGCTCGTTTGCCCATTTGGAGATATAGTGCTAATCTTGACGCAAGATAGGTGCACGGTTTTGCGCCAAACGCATACCATTTGCTTAGGCAATCGTTTTGGATGCACCCGATGGAACTCCTAGGTGACGTGGGTCATGTGGAATCTCACTTCTCTCCGTTTAGAGACAGTGTGTTAGTGTCGGTGCAAGATAGGTGCATGGTTTGCGCTAGATGTACCATAGGCTTACAAATCGTTTTGGACACACCCAATGGTACCACTAGGTGACGAGGCTTAGTGGAAGCTCGTTTCGGCCCATTTGGAGACAGTGCTAATCTTGACGCAAGATAGGTGCACGGTTTGCGTCGAAAATACCACAGGCTCGGCAATCGTTTTGGATGCACCCGATGGAACTCCTAGGTGACGTGGGTCATGTGGAATCTCACTTCTCTCCGTTTAGAGACAGCATTAGTGTCGGTGCAAGATAGGTGCATGGTTTGCGCTAGATGTACCATAGGCTCACAAATCATTTTGGACACACCCAATGGTACCACTAGGTGACGAGGCTCAGGTGGAAGCTCGTTTTGGCCCATTTGGAGATATAGTGCTAATCTTGGCGCAAGATAGGTGCACGGTTTGCGTCGAAAATACCATTTGCTCGGAAATCGTTTTGGATGCACCCGATGGAACTCATAGGTGACGTGGGTCATGTGGAATCTCACTTCTTTGCGTTTAGAGACAGGGTTAGTGTCGGTGCAAGATAGGTGCATGGTTTGCGCTAGATGTACCATAGGCTCACAAATCGTTTTGGACACACCCAATGGTACCACTAGGTGACGAGGCTCAGGTGGAAGCTCGTTTCGCCCATTTGGAGACAGTGCTAATCTTGACGCAAGATAGGTGCACGGTTTGCGTCGAAAATACCACAGGCTCGGCAATCGTTTTGGATGCACCCGATGGAACTCCTAGGTGACGTGGGTTATGTGGAATCTCACTTCTCTCCGTTTAGAGACAGCATTAGTGTCGGTGCAAGATAGGTGCATGGTTTGTGCACGATGTACCATAGGCATACAAATCATTTTGGACACACCCAATGGTACCACTAGTTGACGAGGCTCAGGTGGAAGCTCGTTTCGGCCCATTTGGAGACAGTGCTAATCTTGACGCAAGATAGGTGCACGCTTTGCGTCGAAAATACCACAGGCTCGGCAATCGTTTTGGATGCACCCGATGGAACTCCTAGGTGACGTGGGTCATGTGGAATCTCACTTCTCTCCGTTTAGAGACAGCATTAGTGTCGGTGCAAGATAGGTGCATGGTTTGCGCAAGATGTACCATAGGCTTACAAATCGTTTTGGACACACCCAATGGTACCACTAGTTGACGAGGCTCAGGTGGAAGCTCGTTTCGGCCCATTTGGAGACAGTGCTAATCTTGACGCTAGATAGGTGCACGGTTTGCGTCGAAAATACCACAGGCTCGGCAATCGTTTTGGATGCACCCGATGGAACTCCTAGGTGACGTGGGTCATGTGGAATCTCACTTCTCTCCGTTTAGAGACAGCATTAGTGTCGGTGCAAGATCGGTGCATGGTTTGCGCTAGATGTACCATAGGCTTACAAATCATTTTGGACACACCCAGTGGTACCTCTAGGTGACGAGGCTTAGTGGAAGCTCGTTTCGGCCCGTTTGGAGACAGTGCTAATCTTGACGCAAGATAGGTGCACGGTTTGCGTCGAACGTACCACAGGCTCGGCAATCGTTTTGGATGCACCCGATGGAACTCATAGGTGACGTGGGTCATGTGGAATCTCACTTCTTTGCGTTTGGAGGCAGGGTTAGTGTCGGTGCAAGATAGGTGCATGGTTTGCGCTGGACGTACCATAGGCTCATAAATCGTTTTGGATGCACTCGATGGTACCACTAGGTAACGAGGCTCAAGTGGAAGATCGTTTCGGCCTTTTGGACATATAGTGCTAATCTTGACGCAAGATAGGTGCACGGTTTGCGCCAAACGTACCATTTGCTTAGAAATCGTTTTGGACGCACCCGATGGTACTCCTAGGTGACGTGGGTCATGTGGAATCTCACTTCTCTCCGTTTAGAGACAGTGTTAGTGTCGGTGCAAGATAGGTGCATGGTTTGCGCTAGATGTACCATAGGCTCACAAATCATTTTGGACACACCCAATGGTACCACTAGGTGACGAGGCTCAGGTGGAAGCTCGTTTCGCCCCGTTTGGAGACAGTGCTAATCTTGACGCAAGATAGGTGCACGGTTTGCGTCGAAAATACCACAGGCTCGGCAATCGTTTTGGATGCACCCGATGGAACTCCTAGGTGACGTGGGTTATGTGGAATCTCACTTCTCTCCGTTTAGAGACAGCATTAGTGTCGGTGCAAGATAGGTGCATGGTTTGCGCACGATGTACCATAGGCTTACAAATCGTTTTGGACACACCCAATGGTACCACTAGTTGACGAGGCTCAGGTGGAAGCTCGTTTCGGCCCATTTGGAGACAGTGCTAATCTTGACGCAAGATAGGTGCACGCTTTGCGTCGAAAATACCACAGGCTCGGCAATCGTTTTGGATGCACCCGATGGAACTCCTAGGTGACGTGGGTCATGTGGAATCTCACTTCTCTCCGTTTAGAGACAGCATTAGTGTCGGTGCAAGATCGGTGCATGGTTTGCGCTAGATGTACCATAGGCTTACAAATCGTTTTGGACACACCCAGTGGTACCACTAGGTGACGAGGCTCAGTGGAAGCTCGTTTCAGCCCGTTTGGAGACAGTGCTAATCTTGACGCAAGATAGGTGCACGGTTTGCGTCGAAAATACCACAGGCTCGGCAATCGTTTTGGATGCACCCGATGGAACTCCTAGGTGACGTGGGTCATGTGGAATCTCACTTCTCTCCGTTTAGAGACAGCATTAGTGTCGGTGCAAGATAGGTGCATGGTTTGCGCTGGACGTACCATAGGCTCATAAATCGTTTTGGATGCACTCGATGGTACCACTAGGTAACGAGGCTCAGGTGGAAGATCGTTTGGCCCATTTGGAGATATATGCTAATCTTGACGCAAGATAGGTGCACGCTTTGCGTCGAAAATACCACAGGCTCGGCAATCGTTTTGGATGCACCCGATGGAACTCCTAGGTGACGTGGGTCATGTGGAATCTCACTTCTCTCCGTTTAGAGACAGCATTAGTGTCGGTGCAAGATCGGTGCATGGTTTGCGCTAGATGTACCATAGGCTTACAAATCGTTTTGGACACACCCAGTGGTACCACTAGGTGACGAGGCTCAGTGGAAGCTCGTTTCAGCCCATTTGGAGACAGTGCTAATCTTGACGCAAGATAGGTGCACGGTTTGCGTCGAACGTACCACAGGCTCGGCAATCATTTTGGATGCACCCGATGGAACTCATAGGTGACGTGGGTCATGTGGAATCTCACTTCTTTCCGTTTGGAGGCAAGGTTAGTGTCGGTGCAAGATAGGTGCATGGTTTGCGCTGGACGTACCATAGGCTCATAAATCGTTTTGGATGCACTCGATGGTACCACAAGGTAACGAGGCTCAAGTGGAAGATCGTTTCGGCCTTTCAGACATATATTGCTAATCTTGACGCAAGATAGGTGCACGGTTTGCGCCAAACGTACCATTAGCTTAGAAATCGTTTTGGACGCACCCGATGGTACTCCTAGGTGACGTGGGTCATGTGGAATCTCACTTCTCTCCGTTTAGAGACAGCATTAGTGTCGGTGCAAGATAGGTGCATGGTTTGCGCAAGATGTACCATAGGCTTACAAATCATTTTGGACACACCCAATGGTACCACTAGTTGACGAGGCTCAGGTGGAAGCTCGTTTCGGCCCATTTGGAGACAGTGCTAATCTTGACGCAAGATAGGTGCACGGTTTGCGTCAAAAATACCACAGGCTCGGCAATCGTTTTGGATGCACCCGATGGAACTCCTAGGTGACGTGGGTCATGTGGAATCTCACTTCTCTCCGTTTAGAGACAGCATTAGTGTCGGTGCAAGATAGGTGCATGGTTTTGCTAAGATGTACCATAGGCTTACAAATCGTTTTGGACACACCCAATGGTACCACTAGTTGACGAGGCTCAGGTGGAAGCTCGTTTCGGCCCATTTGGAGACAGTGCTAATCTTGACGCAAGATAGGTGCACGGTTTGCGTCGAAAATACCACAGGCTCGGCAATCGTTTTGGATGCACCCGATGGAACTCCTAGGTGACGTGGGTCATGTGGAATCTCACTTCTCTCCGTTTAGAGACAGCATTAGTGTCGGTGCAAGATCGGTGCATGGTTTGCGCTAGATGTACCATAGGCTTACAAATCGTTTTGGACACACCCAGTGGTACCACTAGGTGACGAGGCTTAGTGGAAGCTCGTTTCGGCCCGTTTGGAGACAGTGCTAATCTTGACGCAAGATAGGTGCACGGTTTGCGTCGAACGTACCACATTCTCGGCAATCGTTTTGGATGCACCCGATGGAACTCATAGGTGACGTGGGTCATGTGGAATCTCACTTCTTTGCGTTTGGAGGCAGGGTTAGTGTCGGTGCAAGATAGGTGCATGGTTTGCGCTGGACGTACCATAGGCTCATAAATCGTTTTGGATGCACTCGATGGTACCACTAGGTAACGAGGCTCAAGTGGAAGATCGTTTCGGCCTTTCGGACATATAATGCTAATCTTGACGCAAGATTGGTGCACGGTTTGCGCCAAACGTACCATCACCTTAGAAATCGTTTTGGACGCACCCGATGGTACTCCTAGGTGACGAGGCTCAAGTGAAAGCTCGTTTAAGTCCGTTTGGAGATAGTGCTAATCTGGACGCAAGATAGGTGCACGGTTTGCGTCAAACATACCATAGGCTCAAAAATAATTTTGGACACACCCGATGGAACTGCTAGGTGACGTGGGTCATGTGGAATCTCACTTCTTTTTCATTTGGAGACAGTGTTAGTGTCGGCGCAAGATAGGTGCATGGTTTGCGCTAGATGTACCATAGGCTTACAAATCATTTTGGACGCACCCGATGGTACCACTAGGTTACGAGGCTCAAGTGGAAGCCTGCTTCAGTCCGTTTGGAGAAAGTGCTAATCTTGACGCAAGATAGGTGCATGATTTGTGCCGAACATACTATTGGCTCGAAAATCATTTTGGATGCACCCGATGGAACTCCTAGATGACGTGGGTCATGTGGAACCTCAGTTGTTTCCTTATGGAGACAGTGTTAGTGTCGGTGCAAGATAGGTGCATGGTTTGCGCCAAACGTACCATCAGCTTAGAAATCATTTTGGACGCACCCGATGGTACTCCTAGGTGACGTGGGTCATGTGGAATCTCACTTCTCTCCGTTTAGAGACAGTGTTAGTGTCGGTGCAAGATAGGTGCATGGTTTGTGCTAGATGTACCATAAGCCTACAAATCATTTTGGAGGCACCCGATGGTACCACTAGGTGACGAGGCTCAAGTGGAAGCTCGTTTCGGCCGGTTTGGAGACAGTGCCAATCTTGACGCAAGATAGGTGCACGGTTTGCGTTGAACGTACCATAGGCTCGACAATCGTTTTGGATGCACCCGATGGAACTCCTAGGTGACGTGGGTCATGTGGATCTCACTTCTTTCCGTTTGGAGGCAGGGTTAGTCTCGGTGCAAGATAGGTGCATGGTTTGCGCTGGACGTACCATAGGCTCAGAAATCATTTTAGACGCACTCGATGGTACCAATAGGTGACGAGGCTCAGGTGGAGCTCGTTTTGGCCTTTCGGACATAGTGCTAATCTTGATGCAAGATTGGTGCACGGTTTGCGACGAACGTACCATAGCATCAGAAATCAATTTGGACGCACCCGATGGAACTCCTAGAGTCCTAGGTAACGTGGGTCATGAAGAATCTCTCTTCTTTTCCGTTTGCAAACAGTTTTAGTGTCGGAGCAAGATAGGTGCTTGGTTTGCGCTAGATGTACCATAAGCTTACAAATAGTTTTGGAGGCACCCGATGGTACCACTAGGTGACGAGGCTCAAGTGGAAGCTCGCTTCGGTCCGTTTGGAGAAAGTGTTAATCTTGACACAAGATAGGTGCATGGTTTGCGTCGAACATATTATTGGCTCGGAAATCATTTTGGATGCACCCGATGGAATTCCTAGGTGACGTGGGTCATGTGGAACCTCACTTGTTTCCTTTAGAGAGCAGTGTTAGTGTCGATGCAAGAAAGGTGCACGGTTTGCGCCAAACGTACCATCAGCTTAGAAATCGTTTTGGACGCACCCGATGGTACTCCTAGGTGACGAGGCTCAAGTGAAAGCTCGTTTAAGTCCGTTTGGAGATAGTGCTAATCTGGACGCAAGATTGGTGCACGGTTTGCGTCAAACATACCATAGGCTCGAAAATCATTTTGGACGCACCCGACGGAACTCCTAGGTGACGTGGGTCATGTGGAATCTCACTTCTTTTCTATTTGGAGACAGTGTTAGTGTCGGTGCAAGATAGGTGCATGGTTTTGCGCTAGGACGTACCATAGGCTCATAAATCGTTTTGGATGCACTTTCGATGGTACCACTAGGTAACGAGGCTCAAGTGGAAGATCGTTTGACCTTTTCGGACATATAGTACTAATCTTGGCCGCAAGATAGGTGCACGGTTTTGCGTTGAACGTACCATAGGATAGGAAACCTTTATGGATGCACGCGATAGAACTCCTAGGTGACGTCGGTCATGTGGAATCTCGCTTCTTTCTGTTTGGAGACATTGTTAGTCTCGGTGCAAGATAGGTGCATGGTTTGCGCTGGGACGTACCATAGGCTCAAAATCATTTTAGACGCACCGATGGTACCAATAGGTGACGAGGCTCGTGTGGAGCTCGTTTTTGGCCTTTCGGACATAGTGCTAATCTTGATGCAAGATTGGTGCACGGTTTCTGACGAAACGTACCATAGCATCGAAATCAATTTGGGCGCACCCGATGGAACTCCTAGAGTCCTAGGTAACGTGGGTCATGAAGAATCTCTCTTCTTTTCCGTTTGCAAACAGTTTTAGTGTCGGAGCAAGATAGGTGCTTGGTTTGCGCTAGATGTACCATAGGCTTACAAATAGTTTTGGAGGCACCCGATGGTACCACTAGGTGACGAGGCTCAAGTGGAAGCTCGCTTCGGTCCGTTTGGAGAAAGTGTTAATCTTGACACAAGATAGGTGCATGGTTTGCGTCGAACATATTATTGGCTCGGAAATCATTTTGGATGCACCCGATGGAATTCCTAGGTGACGTGGGTCATGTGGAATCTCACTTGCTTCCTTTACGAGACAGTGTTAGTGTCGGTGCAAAGATAGGTGCATGGTTTGCGCCTAGAACGTACCATCTGCTTAGAAATCGTTTTGGACGCACCCGATGGTACTCCTAGGTGACGAGGCTCAAGTGAAAGCTCGTTTAAGTCCGTTTGGAGACAGTGCTAATCTGGACGCAAGATAGGTGCACCGTTTGCGTCAAACATACCATAGGCTCGAAAATCATTTTGGATGCACCGATGGAACTCCTAGGTGACGTGGGTCATGTGGAATCTCACTTCTTTCGTTTTGGAGAGCAAGTTAGTGTCGGTGCAAAATAGGTGCATGGTTTTGCGCTAGATGTTCCATAGGCTTGCTTCATCGTTTGGAGAAAGTGCTAATCTTGGTACCAGATAGGTGCACGATTTTGTGCCGAACATACTATTGGCTCGAAGATCATTTTGGATGCCTGGAACTCCTAGATGACATGGGTCATGTGGAAATCTTGTTTCCTTACGAGATGTTAGTGTCGGTGCAAGATAGGTGCACGGTTTTTGCGCCAAAAGCATACCATCAGCTTAGAAATCATTTTGGACGCACCCGATGGTACACCTCCTAGGTGACGTGGGTCATGTGGAATCTCACTTCTCTCCGTTTAGAGACAGTGTTAGTGTCGGTGCAAGATAGGTGCATGGTTTGTGCTAGATGTACCATAAGCTTACAAATCATTTTGGAGGCACCCGATGGTACCACTAGGTGACGAGGCTCAAGTGGAAGCTCGTTTGGCCCATTTGGAGACAGTGCTAATCTTGGCGCAAGATAGGTGCACGTTTGCGCGAAAAAAATACCATAGGCTCGACAATCGTTTTGGATGCACCCGATGGAACTCCTAGGTGACGTGGGTCATGTGGAATCTCACTTCTTTTCCGTTTGGAGGCAGGGTTAGTCTCGGTGCAAGATAGGTGCATGGTTTGCGCTGGACGTACCATAGGCTCACAAATCATTTTAGACGCACTTTCATGGTACCACTAGGTGACGAGGCTCGGTGGAGCTCGTTTGGCCTTTTTGGACATAGTGCTAATCTTGATGCAAGATTGGTGCACGCGGTTTGCGTCGAAACGTACCATAGCATCAGAAATCAATTTGGATGCACCCGATGGAACTCCTAGAGTCCTAGGTAACGTGGGTCATGAAGAATCTCTCTTCTTTCCGTTTGCAAACAGTTTTAGTGTCGGTGCAAGATAGGTGCTTGGTTTGCGCTAGATGTACCATAGGCTTACAAATAGTTTTGGAGGCACCCGATGGTACCACTAGGTGACGAGGCTCAAGTGGAAGCTCGCTTCGGTCCGTTTGGAGAAAGTGTTAATCTTGACACAAGATAGGTGCATGGTTTGCGTCGAACATATTATTGGCTCGGAAATCATTTTGGATGCACCCGATGGAATTCCTAGGTGACGTGGGTCATGTGGAACCTCACTTGTTTCCTTTTGGAGGCAATGTTAGTGTCGGTGCAAGAAAGGTGCATGGTTTTGCGCCAAAACGTACCATCAGCTTAGAAATCGTTTTGGACGCACCCGATGGTACTCCTAGTGACGAGGCTCAAGTGGAAAAGCTCGTTTAAGTCCGTTTGGAGATAGTGCTAATCTTGGCGCAAGATTGGTGCACGGTTTGCGTCAAACATATCATAGGCTCGAAAATCATTTTGGATGCACCCGATGGAACTCCTAGGTGACGTGGGTCATGTGGAATCTCACTTCTTTCCTATTTGGAGACAGTGTTAGTGTCGGTGCAAGATAGGTGCATGGTTTGCGCTAGATGTACCATAGGCTCATAAATCGCTTTTGGATGCACCGATGGTACCACTAGGTGACGAGGCTCAAGTGGAAGATCGTTTGACCCTTTTGGATATAGTACTAATCTTGGCGCAAGATAGGTGCACGGTTTGCGCTGAAAAATACCATAGGATAGGAAACCTTTTTGGATGCACCGCGATGGAACTCCTAGGTGACGTGGGTCATGTGGAATCTCACTTCTTTCCGTTTGGAGACATTGTTAGTGTCGGTGCAAGATAGGTGCATGGTTTGCGCTGGACGTACCATAGGCTCATAAATCATTTTGGACGCACTCGATGGTACCACTAGGTGACGAGGCTCAAGTGGAAGCTCGTTTTGGCCTTTTTGGACATATAGTGCTAATCTTGATGCAAGATTGGTGCACGGTTTGCGATGAACGTACCATAGCATCGAAATCAATTTGGGCACCCGATGGAACTCCTAGAGTCCTAGGTAACGTGGGTCATGAAGAATCTCTTCTTCTCTCCGTTTGAGAAACAGTTTTAGTGTCGGTGCAAGATAGGTGCATGGTTTGCGCTAGATGTACCATAGGCTTACAAATAGTTTTGGAGGCACCCGATGGTACCACTAGGTGACGAGGCTCAAGTGGAAGCTCGTTTGGTCCGTTTGGAGAAAGTGTTAATCTTGACGCAAGATAGGTGCATGGTTTGCGTCGAACATATTATTGGCTCGGAAATCATTTTGGATGCACCCGATGGAACTCCTAGGTGACGTGGGTCATGTGGAACCTCACTTGTTTCCTTTAGAGACAGTGTTAGTGTCGGTGCAAGATAGGTGCATGGTTTTGCGCCAAACGATGTACCATAGGCTTAGAAATCGCTTTTGGACACACCCGATGGTACCACTAGGTGACGAGGCTCAAGTGGAAAGCTCGTTTAAGTCCGTTTGGAGACAGTGCTAATCTTGACGCAAGATAGGTGCACCGTTTGCGCCAAACATACCATAGGCTCAAAAATCATTTTGGATGCACCCGATGGAACTCCTAGGTGACGCGTGGGTCATGTGGAATCTCACTTCTTTTCTGTTTGGAGACAGTGTTAGTGTTGGTGCAAAATAGGTGCATGGTTTTAGCTAGATGTTCCATAGGCTTGCTTTTTGAGTCCGGTTTGGATGTGTTCTTGGCGCTTAGGTGCACCATACTATTGGCTCGAAAATCATTTTGGATGCACCCGATGGAACTCCTAGATGACGAGGGTCATGTGGAACCTCGTTTGTTTCCTTTGGAGATAGTGTTAATCTTGGCGCAAGATAGGTGCACGGTTTTGCGTAAACGTACCATCAGCTTAGAAATCATTTTGGACGCACCCGATGGTACTCCTAGGTGACGTGGGTCATGTGGAATCTCACTTCTCTCCGTTTAGAGACAGTGTTAGTGTCGGTGCAAGATAGGTGCATGGTTTGTGCTAGATGTACCATAAGCCTACAAATCATTTTGGAGGCACCCGATGGTACCACTAGGTGACGAGGCTCAAGTGGAAGCTCGTTTGGCCCGTTTGGAGATAGTGCTAATCTTGGCGCAAAGATAGGTGCACGGTTTGCGTTGAACGTACCATAGGCTCGACAATCGTTTTGGATGCACCCGATGGAACTCCTAGGTGACGTGGGTCATGTGGATCTCACTTCTTTCCGTTTGGAGGCAGGGTTAGTCTCGGTGCAAGATAGGTGCATGGTTTGCGCTGGACGTACCATAGGCTCATAAATCATTTTGGACGCACTCGATGGTACCACTAGGTGGCGAGAGGCTCGGTGGAGCTCGTTTTGGCCTTTTTGGACATAGTGCTAATCTTGATGCAAGATTGGTGCACGGTTTTGCGTCGAAACGTACCACAGCATCAAAAATCAATTTGGATGCACCCGATGGAACTCCTAGAGTCCTAGGTCACGTGGGTCATGTGGAATCTCTCTTCTTTTTCCGTTTGCAGGCAGTTTTAGTGTCGGAGCAAGATAGGTGCTTGGTTTGCGCTAGATGTACCATAGGCTTACAAATAGTTTTGGAGGCACCCGATGGTACCACTAGGTGACGAGGCTCAAGTGGAAGCTCGCTTCCGGTCCGTTTGGAGAAAGTGTTAATCTTGACGCAAGATAGGTGCACGGTTTGCGTCGAACATATTATTGGCTCGGAAATCATTTTGGACGCACCCGATGGAATTCCTAGGTGACGTGGGTCATGTGGAACCTCACTTGTTTCCTTACGGAGACAGTGTTAGTGTCAGTGCAAGAAAGGTGCACGGTTTGCGCCAAACGTACCATCTGCTTAGAAATCGTTTTGGACGCACCCGATGGTACTCCTAGGTGACGAGGCTCAAGTGAAAGCTCGTTTAAGTCCGTTTGGAGATAGTGCTAATCTGGGCGCAAGATTGGTGCACGGTTTAAATCAAACATACCATAGGCTCGAAAATCATTTTGGGCGCACCCGACGGAACTCCTAGGTGACGTGGGTCATGTGGAATCTCACTTCTTTTCTATTTGGAGACAGTGTTAGTAGTGTCGGTGCAAGATAGGTGCATGGTTTTGCGCTAGACGTACCATAGGCTCATAAATCGTTTTGGATGCACTCGATGGTACCACTAGGTAACGAGGCTCAAGTGGAAGATCGTTTCAGCCTTTCGGACATATAGTACTAATCTGGACGCAAGATAGGTGCACGGTTTGCGTTGAACGTACCATAGGATAGGAAACCTTTATGGACGACGCCGATAGAACTCCTAGGTGACGTCGGTCATGTGGAATCTCGCTTCTTTCTGTTTTGGAGACATTGTTAGTGTCGGTGCAAGATAGGTGCATGGTTTGCGCTTGGACGTACCATAGGCTCGTAAAATCATTTTAGACGCACTCGATGGTACCAATAGGTGACGAGGCTCAGTGGAGCTCGTTTTGGCCTTTTGGGACATAGTGCTAATCTTGATGCAAGATTGGTGCACGGTTTTGCGATGAACGTACCATAGCATCGAAATCAATTTGGGCGCACCCGATGGAACTCCTAGAGTCCTAGGTAACGTGGGTCATGAAGAACCTCTTCTTCTTTTCCGTTTGAAAACAGTTTTAGTGTCGGAGCAAGATAGGTGCATGGTTTGCGCTAGATGTACCATAAGGCTTACAAATAGTTTTGGAGGCACCCGATGGTACCACTAGGTGACGAGGCTCAAGTGGAAGCTCGCTTTCGTCCATTTGGAGAAAGTGTTAATCTTGACGCAAGATAGGTGCATGGTTTTTGCGTCGAACATATTATTGGCTCGGAAATCTTTTGGATGCACCCGATGGAATTCCTAGGTGACGTGGGTCATGTGGAACCTCACTTGTTTCCTTTTAGAGACAGTGTTAGTGTCGGTGCAAGAAGAAAGGTGCATGGTTTGCGCCAAATGTACCATAGGCTTAGAAATCGTTTTGGACGCATCCGATGGTACTCCTAGGTGACGAGGCTCAAGTGGAAGCTCGTTTAAGTCCGTTTGGAGATAGTGCTAATCTTGGGCGCAAGATTGGTGCACGGTTTGCGTCAAACATACCATAGGCTCGAAAATCATTTTGGACGCACCCGATGGAACTCCTAGGTGACGTGGGTCATGTGGAATCTCACTTCTTTTCTATTTGGAGACAGTGTTAGTGTCGGTGCAAGATAGGTGCATGGTTTGCGCTAGACGTACCATAGGCTCATAAATCGTTTTGGATGCACTCGATGGTACCACTAGGTAACGAGGCTCAAGTGGAAGATCGTTTCAGCCTTTGGACATATAGTACTAATCTGGACGCAAGATAGGTGCACGGTTTGCGTTGAACGTACCATAGGATAGGAAACCTTTATGGACGCATGCGATAGAACTCCTAGGTGACGTCGGTCATGTGGAATCTCGCTTCTTTCTGTTTGGAGACATTGTTAGTGTCGGTGCAAGATAGGTGCATGGTTTGCGCTGGACGTATCATAGGCTCGAAAATCATTTTAGACGCACTTTCGATGGTACCAATAGGTGACGAGGCTCGTGTGGAGCTCGTTTTGGCCTTTCGGACATAGTGCTAATCTTGATGCAAGATTGGTGCACGGTTTGCGATGAACGTACCATAGCATCGAAAATCAATTTGGGCGCACCCGATGGAACTCCTAGAGTCCTAGGTAACGTGGGTCATGAAGAACCTCTCTTCTTTTCTGTTTGAAAACAGTTTTAGTGTCGAGCAAGATAGGTGCATGGTTTGCGCTAGATGTACCATAGGCTTACAAATAGTTTTGGAGGCACCCGATGGTACCACTAGGTGACGAGGCTCAAGTGGAAGCTCGCTTCGGTCCGTTTGGAGAAAGTGTTAATCTTGACGCAAGATAGGTGCATGGTTTGCGTCGAACATATTATTGGCTCGGAAATCATTTTGGATGCACCCGATGGAATTCCTAGGTGACGTGGGTCATGTGGAACCTCACTTGTTTCCTTACGGAGACAGTGTTAGTGTCAGTGCAAGAAAGGTGCACGGTTTGCGCCAAACGTACCATCTGCTTAGAAATCGTTTTGGACGCACCCGATGGTACTCCTAGGTGACGAGGCTCAAGTGAAAGCTCGTTTAAGTCCGTTTGGAGACAGTGCTAATCTGGACGCAAGATAGGTGCACCGTTTGCGTCAAACATACCATAGGCTCGAAAATCATTTTGGACGCACCCGATGGAACTCCTAGGTGACGTGGGTCATGTGGAATCTCACTTCTTTTCTGTTTGGAGACAGTGTTAGTGTCGGTGCAAAATAGGTGCATGGTTTGCGCTAGATGTTCCATAGGCTTGCTTCAGTCCGTTTGGAGAAAGTGCTAATCTTGACACAAGATAGGTGCACGATTTGTGCCGAACATACTATTGGCTCGAAAATCATTTTGGATGCACCCGATGGAACTCCTAGATGACATGGGTCATGTGGAACCTCAGTTGTTTCCTTACGGAGACAGTGTTAGTGTCGGTGCAAGATAGGTGCACGGTTTGCGCCAAACGTACCATCAGCTTAGAAATCATTTTGGACGCACCCGATGGTACTCCTAGGTGACGTGGGTCATGTGGAATCTCACTTCTCTCCGTTTAGAGACAGTGTTAGTGTCGGTGCAAGATAGGTGCATGGTTTGTGCAAGATGTACCATAAGCCTACAAATCATTTTGGAGGCACCCGATGGTACCACTAGGTGACGAGGCTCAAGTGGAAGCTCGTTTGGCCGTTTGGAGACAGACAGCTAATCTTGGCGCAAAGATAGGTGCACGGTTTTGCGTTGAACGTACCATAGGCTCGACAAATCGTTTTGGATGCACCCGATGGAACTCCTAGGTGGCGTGGGTCATGTGGATCTCACTTCTTTCCGTTTGGAGGCAGGGTTAGTCTCGGTGCAAGATAGGTGCATGGTTTGCGCTGGACGTACCATAGGCTCAGAAATCATTTTAGACGCACTCGATGGTACCAATAGGTGACGAGGCTCAGGTGGAGCTCGTTTTGGCCTTTCGGACATAGTGCTAATCTTGATGCAAGATTGGTGCACGGTTTGCGACGAACGTACCATAGCATCAGAAATCAATTTGGACGCACCCGATGGAACTCCTAGAGTCCTAGGTAACGTGGGTCATGAAGAATCTCTCTTCTTTTCCGTTTGCAAACAGTTTTAGTGTCGGAGCAAGATAGGTGCTTGGTTTGCGCTAGATGTACCATAGGCTTACAAATAGTTTTGGAGGCACCCGATGGTACCACTAGGTGACGAGGCTCAAGTGGAAGCTCGCTTCGGTCCGTTTGGAGAAAGTGTTAATCTTGACGCAAGATAGGTGCATGGTTTGCGTCGAACATATTATTGGCTCGGAAATCATTTTGGATGCACCGATGGAAATCCCTAGGTGACGTGGGTCATGTGGAACCTCACTTGTTTCCTTACGAGAGACATTGTTAGTGTCGATGCAAGATAGGTGCATGGTTTGCGCCAAACGTATCATCACTTAGAAAATCGCTTTGGACGCACCGATGGTACTCCTAGGTGACGAGGCTCAAGTGAAAGCTCGTTTAAGTCCGTTTGGAGATAGTGCTAATCTGGACGCAAGATAGGTGCACCGTTTATGTCAAACATACCATAGGCTCGAAAATCAATTTGGACGCACCCGATGGAACTCCTAGGTGACGTGGGTCATGTGGAATCTCACTTCTTTTCTGTTTGGAGACAGTGTTAGTGTCGGAGCAAGATAGGTGCATGGTTTGCGCTAGATGTACCATAGGCTTACAAATAGTTTTGGAGGCACCGATGGTACCACTAGGTGACGAGGCTCAAGTGGAAGCTCGCTTCAGTCCGTTTGGAGAAAGTGCTAATCTTGACGCAAGATAGGTGCATGATTTGTGCCGAACATACTATTGGCTCGAAATCATTTTGGATGCATTTTGGATGCAGGTGACGTGGGTGGAACTCCTAGATGAGTGTGGGTCATGTGGAACCTCATCCGTTGTTTCCTTTTGGACGCATCCGAGGTACTCCTAGGTGTTAGTGTCAAGTGCAAGATCGCTTTAAGTCCGCATGGATTGCTAATCTGGACGCAAGATTGGTGCACGGTTTATGCGCAAACATACCATAGGCTAGAAATCATTTTGGGCCTTGCACCGATGGTACTCCTAGGTGACGTGGGTCATGTGGAATCTCACTTCTCTCCGTTTTGAGACAGTGTTAGTGTCGGTGCAAGATAGGTGCATGGTTTGTGCTAGATGTACCATAAGCCTCACAAATCATTTTGGAGGCACCCGATGGTACCACTAGGTGACGAGGCTCAAGTGGAAGCTCGTTTCAGCCTTTTTTGGAGATATAGTACTAATCTTGACGCAAGATAGGTGCACGGTTTGCGTTGAACGTACCATAGGCTCGACAATCGTTTTGGATGCACCGATGGAACTCCTAGGTGACGTGGGTCATGTGGATCTCACTTCTTTCCGTTTGGAGACATTGTTAGTCTCGGTGCAAGATAGGTGCATGGTTTGCGCTGGACGTATCATAGGCTCGAAATCATTTTAGACGCACTTTCGATGGTACCAATAGGTGACGAGGCTCGGTGGAGCTCGTTTTGGCCTTTCGGACATAGCTAATCTTGATGCAAGATTGGTGCACGGTTTGCGATGAAACGTACCATAGCATCGAAAATCAATTTGGGCGCACCCGATGGAACTCCTAGAGTCCTAGGTAACGTGGGTCATGAAGAACCTCTCTTCTTTTCTGTTTGAAAACAGTTTTAGTGTCGGAGCAAGATAGGTGCATGGTTTGCGCTAGATGTACCATAGGCTTACAAATAGTTTTGGAGGCACCCGATGGTACCACTAGGTGACGAGGCTCAAGTGGAAGCTCGCTTCGGTCCGTTTGGAGAAAGTGTTAATCTTGACGCAAGATAGGTGCATGGTTTGCGTCGAACATATTATTGGCTCGGAAATCTTTTTGGATGCACCCGATGGAATTCCTAGGTGACGTGGGTCATGTGGAACCTCACTTGTTTCCTTACGGAGACAGTGTTAGTGTCAGTGCAAGAAAGGTGCACGATTTGCGCCAAACGTACCATCTGCTTAGAAATCGTTTTGGACGCATCCGATGGTACTCCTAGGTGACGAGGCTCAAGTGAAAGCTCGTTTAAGTCCGTTTGGAGATAGTGCTAATCTGGACGCAAGATTGGTGCACGGTTTGCGTCAAACATACCATAGGCTCGAAAATCATTTTGGACGCACCCGACGGAACTCCTAGGTGACGTGGGTCATGTGGAATCTCACTTCTTTTCTATTTGGAGACAGTGTTAGTGTCGGTGCAAGATAGGTGCATGGTTTGCGCTAGACGTACCATAGGCTCATAAATCGTTTTGGATGCACTCGATGGTACCACTAGGTAACGAGGCTCAAGTGGAAGATCGTTTCAGCCTTTCGGACATATAGTACTAATCTGGACGCAAGATAGGTGCACGGTTTGCGTTGAACGTACCATAGGATAGGAAACCTTTATGGACGCACGCGATAGAACTCCTAGGTGACGTCGGTCATGTGGAATCTCGCTTCTTTCTGTTTGGAGACATTGTTAGTGTCGGTGCAAGATAGGTGCATGGTTTGCGCTGGACGTATCATAGGCTCAGAAATCATTTTAGACGCACTCGATGGTACCAATAGGTGACGAGGCTCAGGTGGAGCTCGTTTTGGCCTTTCGGACATAGTGCTAATCTTGATGCAAGATTGGTGCACGGTTTGCGATGAACGTACCATAGCATCAGAAATCAATTTGGACGCACCCGATGGAACTCCTAGAGTCCTAGGTAACGTGGGTCATGAAGAACCTCTCTTCTTTTCTGTTTGAAAACAGTTTTAGTGTCGGAGCAAGATAGGTGCATGGTTTGCGCTAGATGTACCATAGGCTTACAAATAGTTTTGGAGGCACCCGATGGTACCACTAGGTGACGAGGCTCAAGTGGAAGCTCGCTTCGGTCCGTTTGGAGAAAGTGTTAATCTTGACGCAAGATAGGTGCATGGTTTGCGTCGAACATATTATTGGCTCGGAAATCATTTTGGATGCACCCGATGGAATTCCTAGGTGACGTGGGTCATGTGGAACCTCACTTGTTTCCTTACGGAGACAGTGTTAGTGTCAGTGCAAGAAAGGTGCACGGTTTGCGCCAAACGTACCATCAGCTTAGAAATCGTTTTGGACGCACCCGATGGTACTCCTAGGTGACGAGGCTCAAGTGAAAGCTCGTTTAAGTCCGTTTGGAGATAGTGCTAATCTGGACGCAAGATTGGTGCACGGTTTGCGTCAAACATACCATAGGCTCGAAAATCATTTTGGACGCACCCGACGGAACTCCTAGGTGACGTGGGTCATGTGGAATCTCACTTCTTTTCTATTTGGAGACAGTGTTAGTGTCGGTGCAAGATAGGTGCATGGTTTGCGCTAGACGTACCATAGGCTCATAAATCGTTTTGGATGCACTCGATGGTACCACTAGGTAACGAGGCTCAAGTGGAAGATCGTTTCAGCCTTTCGGACATATAGTACTAATCTGGACGCAAGATAGGTGCACGGTTTGCGTTGAACGTACCATAGGATAGGAAACCTTTATGGACGCACGCGATAGAACTCCTAGGTGACGTCGGTCATGTGGAATCTCGCTTCTTTCTGTTTGGAGACATTGTTAGTGTCGGTGCAAGATAGGTGCATGGTTTGCGCTGGACGTATCATAGGCTCAGAAATCATTTTAGACGCACTCGATGGTACCAATAGGTGACGAGGCTCAGGTGGAGCTCGTTTTGGCCTTTTCGGACATAGTGCTAATCTTGATGCAAGATTGGTGCACGGTTTGCGATGAACGTACCATAGCATCAGAAATCAATTTGGACGCACCCGATGGAACTCCTAGAGTCCTAGGTAACGTGGGTCATGAAGAACCTCTCTTCTTTTCTGTTTGAAAACAGTTTTAGTGTCGGAGCAAGATAGGTGCATGGTTTTGCGCTAGATGTACCATAGGCTTACAAATAGTTTTGGAGGCACCCGATGGTACCACTAGGTGACGAGGCTCAAGTGGAAGCTTCGCTTGGTCCGTTTGGAGAAAGTGTTAATCTTGACGCAAGATAGGTGCATGGTTTGCGTCGAACATATTATTGGCTCGGAAATCATTTTGATGCACCCGATGGAATTCCTAGGTGACGTGGGTCATGTGGAACCTCACTTGTTTCCTTACGGAGACAGTGTTAGTGTCAGTGCAAGAAAGGTGCACGATTTGCGCCAAACGTACCATCTGCTTAGAAATCGTTTTGGACGCATCCGATGGTACTCTAGGGTGACGAGGCTCAAGTGAAAGCTCGTTTAAGTCCGTTTGGAGATAGTGCTAATCTGGACGCAAGATTGGTGCACGGTTTGCGCCAAACATACCATAGGCTCGAAAATCATTTTGGGCGCACCCGACGGGAACTCCTAGGTGACGTGGGTCATGTGGAATCTCACTTCTTTTCTATTTGGAGACAGTGTTAGTGTCGGTGCAAGATAGGTGCATGGTTTGCGCTAGACGTTACCATAGGCTCATAAATCGTTTTGGATGCACTCGATGGTACCACTAGGTAACGAGGCTCAAGTGGAAGATCGTTTCAGCCTTTTCGGACATATAGTACTAATCTGGACGCAAGATAGGTGCACGGTTTATGTTGAACGTACCATAGGATAGGAAACCTTTATGGACGCACGCGATAGAACTCTAGGTGACGTGGGTCATGTGGAATCTCGCTTCTTTCTGTTTGGAGACATTGTTAGTGTCGGTGCAAGATAGGTGCATGGTTTGCGCTGGACGTATCATAGGCTCAGAAATCATTTTAGACGCACTCGATGGTACCAATAGGTGACGAGGCTCAGGTGGAGCTCGTTTTGGCCTTTCGGACATAGTGCTAATCTTGATGCAAGATTGGTGCACGGTTTGCGATGAACGAACGTACCATAGCATCGAAATCAATTTGGACGCACCCGATGGAACTCCTAGAGTCCTAGGTAACGTGGGTCATGAAGAACCTCTCTTCTTTTCTGTTTGAAAACAGTTTTAGTGTCGGAGCAAGATAGGTGCATGGTTTGCGCTAGATGTACCATAGGCTTACAAATAGTTTTGGAGGCACCCGATGGTACCACTAGGTGACGAGGCTCAAGTGGAAGCTCGCTTCGGTCCGTTTGGAGAAAGTGTTAATCTTGACGCAAGATAGGTGCATGGTTTGCGTCGAACATATTATTGGCTCGGAAATCTTTTTGGATGCACCCGATGGAATTCCTAGGTGACGTGGGTCATGTGGAACCTCACTTGTTTCCTTACGGAGACAGTGTTAGTGTCAGTGCAAGAAAGGTGCACGGTTTGCGCCAAACGTACCATCAGCTTAGAAATCGTTTTGGACGCACCCGATGGTACTCCTAGGTGACGAGGCTCAAGTGAAAGCTCGTTTAAGTCCGTTTGGAGATAGTGCTAATCTGGACGCAAGATTGGTGCACGGTTTGCGTCAAACATACCATAGGCTCGAAAATCATTTTGGACGCACCCGATGGAACTCCTAGGTGACGTGGGTCATGTGGAATCTCACTTCTTTTCTATTTGGAGACAGTGTTAGTGTCGGTGCAAGATAGGTGCATGGTTTGCGCTAGACGTACCATAGGCTCATAAATCGTTTTGGATGCACTCGATGGTACCACTAGGTAACGAGGCTCAAGTGGAAGATCGTTTCAGCCTTTCGGACATATAGTACTAATCTTGACGCAAGATAGGTGCACGGTTTGCGTTGAACGTACCATAGGATAGGAAACCTTTATGGACGCACGCGATAGAACTCCTAGGTGACGTCGGTCATGTGGAATCTCGCTTCTTTCTGTTTGGAGACATTGTTAGTGTCGGTGCAAGATAGGTGCATGGTTTGCGCTGGACGTATCATAGGCTCAGAAATCATTTTAGACGCACTCGATGGTACCAATAGGTGACGAGGCTCAGGTGGAGCTCGTTTTGGCCTTTCGGACATAGTGCTAATCTTGATGCAAGATTGGTGCACGGTTTGCGATGAACGTACCATAGCATCAGAAATCAATTTGGACGCACCCGATGGAACTCCTAGAGTCCTAGGTAACGTGGGTCATGAAGAACCTCTCTTCTTTTCTGTTTGAAAACAGTTTTAGTGTCGGAGCAAGATAGGTGCATGGTTTGCGCTAGATGTACCATAGGCTTACAAATAGTTTTGGAGGCACCCGATGGTACCACTAGGTGACGAGGCTCAAGTGGAAGCTCGCTTCGGTCCGTTTGGAGAAAGTGTTAATCTTGACGCAAGATAGGTGCATGGTTTGCGTCGAACATATTATTGGCTCGGAAATCTTTTTGGATGCACCCGATGGAATTCCTAGGTGACGTGGGTCATGTGGAACCTCACTTGTTTCCTTACGGAGACAGTGTTAGTGTCGATTGCAAGAAGGTGTGCGATTTGCGCCAAACGTACCATCTGCTTAGAAATCGTTTTGGACGCATCCGATGGTACTCCTAGGTGACGAGGCTCAAGTGAAAGCTCGTTTAAGTCCGTTTGGAGATAGTGCTAATCTGGACGCAAGATTGGTGCACGGTTTGCGTCAAACATACCATAGGCTCGAAAATCATTTTGGCGCCTTTTGATGGAACTCCTAGGTGACGTGGGTCATGTGGAATCTCACTTCTTTTCTATTTGGAGACAGTGTTAGTAGTGTCGGTGCAAGATAGGTGCATGGTTTTGCGCTAGACGTACCATAGGCTCATAAATCGTTTTGGATGCACTCGATGGGTACCACTAGGTAACGAGGCTCAAGTGGAAGATCGTTTCAGCCTTTCGGACATATAGTACTAATCTGGGCGCAAGATAGGTGCACGGTTTGCGTTGAACGTATACCATAGGATAGAAACCTTTATGGGCGCATGCGCGATAGAACTCCTAGGTGACGTCGGTCATGTGGAATCTCGCTTCTTTCTGTTTGGAGACATTGTTAGTGTCGGTGCAAGATAGGTGCATGGTTTGCGCCGGACGTATCATAGGCTCGAAAAATCATTTTAGACGCACTTTCGATGGTACCAATAGGTGACGAGGCTCAGTGGGAGCTCGTTTTGGCCTTTTCGGACATAGTGCTAATCTTGATGCAAGATTGGTGCACGGTTTTGCGATGAACGTACCATAGCATCAAAAATCAATTTGGGCGCACCCGATGGAACTCCTAGAGTCCTAGGTAACGTGGGTCATGAAGAACCTCTCTTCTTTTCTTTTGAAAACAGTTTTAGTGTCGGAGCAAGATAGGTGCATGGTTTGCGCTAGATGTACCATAGGCTTACAAATAGTTTTGGAGGCACCCGATGGTACCACTAGGTGACGAGGCTCAAGTGGAAGCTCGCTTGGTCCGTTTGGAGAAAGTGTTAATCTTGGCGCAAGATAGGTGCATGGTTTGTGTCGAACATATTATTGGCTCGAAATCTTTTTGGATGCACCCGATGGAATTCCTAGGTGACGTGGGTCATGTGGAACCTCACTTGTTTCCTTACGGAGACAGTGTTAGTGTCGATGCAAGAAAAGTGCACGATTTAAGCCAAACGTACCATCTGCTTAGAAATCGCTTTTGGGCGCATCCGATGGTACTCCTAGGTGACGAGGCTCAAGTGAAAGCTCGTTTAAGTCCGTTTGGAGATAGTGCTAATCTGGACGCAAGATTGGTGCACGGTTTGCGTCAAACATACCATAGGCTCGAAAATCATTTTGGACGCACCCAACGGAACTCCTAGGTGACGTGGGTCATGTGGAATCTCACTTCTTTTCTATTTGGAGACAGTGTTAGTGTCGGTGCAAGATAGGTGCATGGTTTGCGATAGACGTACCATAGGCTCATAAATTGTTTTGGATGCACTCGATGGTACCACTAGGTAACGAGGCTCAAGTGGAAGATCGTTTCGGCCTTTCGGACATATAGTACTAATCTTGACGCAAGATAGGTGCACGGTTTGCGTTGAACGTACCATAGGATCGGAAACCTTTATGGACGCACGCGATAGAACTCCTAGGTGACGTCGGTCATGTGGAATCTCGCTTCATTCTGTTATGGAGACATTGTTAGTGTCGGTGCAAGATAGGTGCATGGTTTGCGCTGGATGTACCATAGGCTCAGAAATCATTTTAGACGCACTCGATGGTACCAGTAGGTGACGAGGCTCAGGTGGAGCTCGTTTTGGCCTTTCGGACATAGTGCTAATCTTGATGCAAGATTGGTGCACGGTTTGCGATGAACGTACCATAGCATCAGAAATCAATTTGGACGCACCCGATGGAACTCCTAGAGTCCTAGGTAACGTGGGTCATGAAGAATCTCTCTTCTTTTCCGTTTGAAAACAGTTTTAGTGTCGGAGCAAGATAGGTGCATGGTTTGCGCTAGATGTACCATAGGCTTACAAATAGTTTTGGAGGCACCCGATGGTACCACTAGGTGATGAGGCTCAAGTGGAAGCTCGCTTCGGTCCGTTTGGAGAAAGTGTTAATCTTGACGCAAGATAGGTGCATGGTTTGCCTCGAACATATTATTGGCTCGGAAATCATTTTGGATGCACCCGATGAAATTCCTAGGTGACGTGGGTCATGTGGAACCTCACTTGTTTCCTTACGGAGACAGTGTTAGTGTCAGTGCAAGAAAGGTGCACGGTTTGCGCCAAACGTACCATCTGCTTAGAAATCATTTTGGACGCACCCGATGGTACTCCTAGGTGACGAGGCTCAAGTGAAAGCTCGTTTAAGTCCGTTTGGAGACAGTGCTAATCTGGACGCAAGATAGGTGCACCGTTTGCGTCAAACATACCATAGGCTTCGGTCCGTTTGGAGAAAGTGTTAATCTTGACGCAAGATAGGTGCACAGTTTGCGTTGAACATACTATTGGCTCGGAAATCATTTTGGACGCACCTGATGGAACTCCTAGGTGACGTGGGTCATGTGGAACCTCACTTGTTAACTTACGGAAACAGTGTTAGTGTCGGTGCAAGATAGGTGCACGGTTTGCGCCAAATGTACCATCAGCTTAGAAATCATTTTGGACGCACCCAGTGGTACTCCTAGGTGACGTGGGTCATGTGGAATCTCACTTCTCTCCGTTTAGAGACAGTGTTAGTGTCGGTGCAAGATAGGTGCATGGTTTGCGCTAGATGAACCATAGGCTTACAAATCATTTTGGAGGCATCCGATGGTACCACTAGGTGACGAGGCTCAAGTGGAAGCTCACTTCGGTCCGTTTGGAGAAAGTGTTAATCTTGACGCAAGATAGGTGCACGGTTTGCGTCGAACATATTATTGGCTCGGAAATCATTTTGGACGCACCCGATGGAACTCATAGGTGATGTGGGTCATGTGGATCTCACTTCTTTCCGTTTGGAGGCAGGGTTAGTGTCGGTGCAAGATAGGTGCATGGTTTGTGCTGGACATACCATAGTTTCACAAATCGTTTTGGATGCACTCGATGGTACCACTAGGTAACGAGGCTCAAGTGGAAGATCGTTTCGGCCTTTCGGACATATAGTACTAATCTTGACGCAAGATAGGTGCACGGTTTGCGTTGAACGTACCATAGGATCGGAAACCTTTATGGACGCACGCGATAGAACTCCTAGGTGACGTCGGTCATGTGGAATCTCGCTTCATTCTGTTTGGAGACATTGTTAGTGTCGGTGCAAGATAGGTGCATGGTTTGCGCTGGACGTACCATAGGCTCGAAATCATTTTAGACGCTTTTCGATGGTACCAGATGGGTGACGAGGCTCGGTGGAGCTCGTTTTGGCCTTTCGGACATAGTGCTAATCTTGATGCAAGATTGGTGCACGGTTTGCGATGAACGTACCATAGCATCAGAAATCAATTTGGACGCACCCGATGGAACTCCTAGAGTCCTAGGTAACGTGGGTCATGATGAATCTCTCTTCTTTTCCGTTTGCAAACAGTGTTAGTGTCGGAGCAAGATAGGTGCATGGTTTGCGCTAGATGTACCATAGGCTTACAAATAGTTTTGGAGGCACCCGATGGTACCACTAGGTGACGAGGCTCAAGTGGAAGGTCGCTTCGGTCCGTTTGGACATAGTGCTAATCTTGATTCAAGATAGGTGCACGGTTTGCGTTGAACGTACCATAGGATTGGAAACCATTATGGACGCACGCGATGGAACTCCTACGTGACGTGGATCATGTGGAACCTCACTTGTTTCCTTACGGAGACAGTGTTAGTGTCGGTGCAAGATAGGTGCACGGTTTGCGCCAAACGTACCATCAGCTTAGAAATCGTTTTAGACGCACCCGATGGTACTCCTAGGTGACGTGGGTCATGTGGAATCTCACTTCTCTCCGTTTAGAGACAGTGTTAGTGTCGGTGCAAGATAGGTGCATGGTTTGCGCTAGGTGTAGCATAGGCTTACAAATCATTTTGGACACACCCAAGGGTACCACTAGGTGACGAGGCTTTGGTGGAAGCTCGTTTTGGCCCGTTTGGAGACAGTGCCAGTCTTGACGCAAGATAGGTGCACAGTTTGCGTCAAACGTACCATAGGCTCGGCAATCGTTTTGGATGCACCCGATGGAACTCCTAGGTGACGTGGGTCATGTGGAATCTCACTTCTTTCCATTTGGAGGCAGGGTTAGTCTCGGTGCAAGATAGGTGCATGGTTTGCGCTGGACGTACCATAGGCTCATAAATCATTTTGGACGCACTCGATGGTACCACTAGGTAACGAGGCTCAAGTGGAAGATCGTTTCGGCCTTTCGGACATATAGTGCTAATCTTGACGCAATATAGGTGCACGGTTTGCGTTGAACGTACCATAGGATCGGAAACCGTTTTGGACGCACCCGATGAAACTCCTAGGTGATGTGGGTCATGTGGAATCTCGCTTCTTTCTGTTTGGAGACATTGTTAGTGTCGATGCAAGATAGGTGCATGGTTTGCACTAGACGCACCATAGGCTCAGAAATCATTTTGGACGCACTCGATGGTACCAACAGGTGACAAGGCTCAAGTGGAAGCTCATTTCGGCCTTTCAAACATAGTGCTAATCTTGACGCAAGATAGGTGCACGGTTTGCGACGAACGTACCATACGATCAGAAATCGATTTGGATGCACCCAATGGAACTCCTAGGTGACGTGAGTCATGTGGAACCTCACTTGTTTCCTTACAGAGACAGTGTTAGTGTCGGTGCAAGATAGGTGCACGGTTTGCGCCAAACGTACCATTAGCTTAGAAATCATTTTGGACACACCTGATGGTACTCCTAGGTGATGTGGGTCATGTGGAATCTCACTTCTCTCTGTTTAGAGACAGTGTTAGTGTCAGTGCAAGATAGGTGCATGGTTTGCGCTAGATGTACCATAGGCTTACAAATCGTTTTGGACACACCCAATGGTACCACTAGGTGACGAGGCTCAGGTGAAAGCTCGTTTCGGCCCGTTTGGAGACAGTGCTAATCTTGACGCAAGATAGTTGCACGGTTTGCGTTGAACCTACCATAGGCTCGGCAATCGTTTTGGATGCACCCGATGGAACTCCTAGGTGACGTGGGTCATGTGGAATCTTACTTCTCTCCGTTTAGAGACAGCATTAGTGTCGGTGCAAGATAGGTGCATGGTTTGCGCTAGATGTACCATAGGCTTACAAATCGTTTTGGACACACCCAATGGTACCACTAGGTGACGAGGCTCAGGTGGAAGCTCGTTTCGGCCCGTTTAGAGACAGTGCTAATCTTGACGCAAGATAGTTGCACGGTTTGCGTTGAACCTACCATAGGCTCGGCAATCGTTTTGGATGCACCCGATGGAACTCATAGGTGACGTGGGTCATGTGGAATGTCACTTGTTTCCGTTTGGAGGCAGGGTTAGTGTCGGTGCAAGATAGGTGCATGGTTTGCGCTGGACGTACCATAGGCTCATAAATCGTTTTGGATGCACTCGATGGTACCACTAGGTAACAAGGCTCAAGTGGAAGATCGTTTCGGCCTTTCAGACATATAGTGCTAATCTTGATGCAAGATAGGTGCACGGTTTGCGTTGAACGTGCCATAGGATCGGAAACCATTATGGACGCACGCGATGGAACTCCTAGGTGATGTCAGTCATGTGGAATCTCGCTTCTTTCTGTTTGGAGATATTGTTAGTGTCGGTGCAAGATAGGTGCATGGTTTGCGCTGGACGTACCATAGGCTCAGAAATCATTTTGGACGCACTCGATGGTTCCAATAGGTGACGAGGCTCAGGTGGAGCTGGTTTTGGCCTTTCAGACATAGTGCTAATCTTGATGCAAGATTGGCGCACGGTTTGCGACGAACGTACCATAGCATCAGAAATCAATTTGGACGCACCCGATGGAACTCCTAGAGTCCTAGGTAACGTGGGTCATGATGAATCTCTCTTCTTTTCCGTTTGCAAACAGTGTTAGTGTCGGAGCAAGATAGGTGCATGGTTTGCGCTAGATGTACCATAGGCTTACAAATAGTTTTGGAGGCACCCGATGGTACCACTAGGTTACGAGGCTCAAGTGGAAGGTCGCTTCGGTCCGTTTGGAGAAAGTGTTAATCTTGACGCAAGATAGGTGCACGGTTTGCGTCGAACATATTATTGGCTCGGAAATCATTTTGAACGCACCCAATGGAATTCCTAGGTGACGTGGGTCATGTGGAACCTCACTTGTTTCCTTACGGAGACAGTGTTAGTGTCAGTGCAAGATAGGTGCACGGTTTGCGCCAAATGTACCTTCACCTTAGAAATCATTTTGGACGCACCCGATGGTACTCCTAGGTGACGAGGCTCAAGTGAAAGCTCGTTTAAGTCCGTTTGGAGATAGTGCTAATCTGGACGCAAGATAGGTGCACAGTTTGCGTCAAACATACCATAGGCTCGAAAATCATTTTGGACACACCCGATGGAACTGCTAGGTGACGTGGGTCACCTGGAATCTCACTTCTTTTTCATTTGGAGACAGTGTTAGTGTCGGTGCAAGATAGGTGCATGGTTTGCGCTAGATGTACCATAGGCTTACAAATCATTTTGGACGCACCCGATGGTACCACTAGGTTATGAGGCTCAAGTGGAAGCCTGCTTCAGTCCGTTTGGAGAAATTGCGAATCTTGACGCAAGATAGGTGCACGATTTGTGCCGAACATACTATTGGCTCGAAAATCATTTTGGATGCTCCCGATGGAACTCCTAGGTGACGTGGGTCATGTGGAACCTCATTTGTTTCCTTACGGAGACAGTGTTAGTGTCGGTGCAAGATAGGTGCACGGTTTGCGCCAAACGTACCATTAGCTTAGAAATCGTTTTGGACGCACCCGGTGGTACTCCTAGGTGACGTGGGTCATGTGGAATCTCACTTCTCTCCGTTTAGAGACAGTGTTAGTGTCGGTGCAAGATAGGTGCATGGTTTGCGCTAGATGTACCATAGGCTTACAAATCATTTTGGACACACCCAATGGTACCACTAGGTGACGAGGCTCAGGTGGAAGCTCGTTTCGGCCCATTTGGAGACAGTGCTAATCTTGACGCAAGATAGGTGCACGGTTTGCGTCGAAAATACCACAGGCTCGGCAATCGTTTTGGATGCACCCGATGGAACTCCTAGGTGACGTGGGTCATGTGGAATCTCACTTCTCTCCGTTTAGAGACAGCATTAGTGTCGGTGCAAGATAGGTGCATGGTTTGCGCTAGATGTAGCATAGGCTTACAAATCATATTGGACACACCCAATGGTACCACTAGGTGACGACGGTCAGTGGAAGCTCGTTTCGGCCCGTTTGGAGACAGTGCTAATCTTGACGCAAGATAGGTGCACGGTTTGCGTCGAACGTACCACAGGCTCGGCAATCGTTTTGGATGCACCCGATGGAACTCATAGGTGACGTGGGTCATGTGGAATCTCACTTCTTTCCGTTTGGAGGCAGGGTTAGTGTCGGTGCAAGATAGGTGCATGGTTTGCGCTGGACGTACCATAGGCTCATAAATCGTTTTGGATGCACTCGATGGTACCACAAGGTAACGAGGCTCAAGTGGAAGATCGTTTCGGCCTTTCGGACATATAGTGCTAATATTGACGCAAGATAGGTGCACGGTTTGCGCCAAACGTACCATTAGCTTAGAAATCGTTTTGGACGCACCCGATGGTACTCCTAGGTGACGTGGGTCATGTGGAATCTCACTTCTCTCCGTTTAGAGATAGTGTTAGTGTCGGTGCAAGATAGGTGCATGGTTTGCGCTAGATGTACCATAGGCTTACAAATCGTTTTGGACACACCCAATGGTACCACTAGTTGACGAGGCTCAGGTGGAAGCTCGTTTCGGCCCATTTGGAGACAGTGCTAATCTTGACGCAAGATAGGTGCACGGTTTGCGTCGAAAATACCACAGGCTCGGCAATCGTTTTGGATGCACCCGATGGAACTCCTAGGTGACGTGGGTCATGTGGAATCTCACTTCTCTCCGTTTAGAGACAGCATTAGTGTCGGTGCAAGATCGGTGCATGGTTTGCGCTAGATGTACCATAGGCCTACAAATCGTTTTGGACACACCCAATGGTACCACTAGTTGACGAGGCTTAGTGGAAGCTCGTTTTGGCCTGTTTGGAGACAGTGCTAATCTTGATGCAAGATAGGTGCATGGTTTGCGTCGAGCGTACCACAGGCTCGGCAATCGTTTTGGATGCACCCGATGGAACTCATTGGTGACATGGGTCATGTGGAATCTCACTTCTTTGCGTTTGGAGGCAGGGTTAGTGTTGGTGCAAGATAGGTGCATGGTTTGCGCTGGACGTACCATAGGCTCATAAATCGTTTTGGATGCACTCGATGGTACCACTAGGTAACGAGGCTCAAGTGGAAGATCGTTTCGGCCTTTTGGACATATAGTGCTAATCTTGACGCAAGATAGGTGCACGGTTTGCGCCAAACGTACCATTAGCTTAGAAATCGTTTTGGACGCACCCGATGGTACTCCTAGGTGACGTGGGTCATGTGGAATCTCACTTCTCTCCGTTTAGAGACAGTGTTAGTGTCGGTGCAAGATAGATGAATGGTTTGCGCTAGATGTACCATAGGCTTACAAATCGTTTTGGACACACCCAATGGTACCACTAGGTGACGAGGCTCGGTGGAAGCTTCGTTTACGCCCGTTTGGAGACAGTGCTAATCTTGACGCAAGATAGGTGCACGGTTTGCGTCCAAAATACCACAGGCTCGGCAATCATTTTGGATGCACCCGATGGAACTCCTAGGTGACGTGGGTCATGTGGAATCTCACTTCTCTCCGTTTAGAGACAGCATTAGTGTCGGTGCAAGATAGGTGCTTGGTTTGCGCAAGATGTACCATAGGCTTACAAATCATTTTGGACACACCCAATGGTACCACTAGTTGACGAGGCTGGTGGAAAGCTCGTTTGGCCCATTTGGAGACAGTGCTAATCTTGGCGCAATAGGTGGTGCACGGTTTGCGTCGAAAATACCACAGGCTCGGCAATCGTTTTGGATGCACCCGATGGAACTCCTAGGTGGCGTGGGTCATATGGAATCTCACTTCTCTCCGTTTAGAGACAGCAGCATTAGTGTCGGTGCAAGATAGGTGCATGGTTTTGCGCTAGATGTACCATAGGCTTACAAATCGTTTTGGACACACCCAATGGTACCACTAGGTGACGAGGCTCGAGTGGAAGCTCGTTTACGCCCGTTTGGAGACAGTGCTAATCTTGGCGCAAAGATAGGTGCACGGTTTGCGTCGAAAATACCATAGGCTCGGCAATCATTTTGGATGCACCCGATGGAACTCCTAGGTGACGTGGGTCATGTGGAATCTCACTTCTCTCCGTTTGGAGGCAGGGTTAGTGTCGGTGCAAGATAGGTGCATGGTTTGCGCTGGACGTACCATAGGCTCATAAATCGTTTTGGATGCACTCGATGGTACCACTAGGTAACGAGGCTCAAGTGGAAGATCGTTTCGGCCTTTCGGACATATAGTGCTAATCTTGACGCAAGATAGGTGCACGGTTTGCGCCAAACGTACCATTAGCTTAGAAATTGTTTTGGACGCACCCGATGGTACTCCTTGGTGACGTGGGTCATGTGGAATCTCACTTCTCTCCGTTTAGAGACAGTGTTAGTGTCGGTGCAAGATAGGTGAATGGTTTGCGCTAGATGTACCATAGGCTTACAAATCGTTTTGGACACACCCAATGGTACCACTAGGTGACGAGGCTCAGGTGGAAGCTCGTTTCGGCCATTTGGAGACAGTGCTAATCTTGACGCAAGATAGGTGCACGGTTTGCGTCGAAAATACCACAGGCTCGGCAATCGTTTTGGATGCACCCGATGGAACTCCTAGGTGATGTTGGTCATGTGGAATCTCACTTCTCTCCGTTTAGAGACAGCATTAGTCTCGGTGCAAGATAGGTGCATGGTTTGCGCTAGATGTACCATAGGCTTACAAATCGTTTTGGACACACCCAATGGTACCACTAGGTGACGAGGCTCAGGTGGAAGCTCGTTTCGGCCAATTTGGAGACAGTGCTAATCTGGACGCAAGATAGGTGCATGGTTTGCGTCGAAAATACCACAGGCTCGGCAATCGTTTTGGATGCACCCGATGGAACTCCTAGGTGACGTGGGTCATGTGGAATCTCACTTCTCTCCGTTTAGAGACAGCATTAGTCTCGGTGCAAGATCGGTGCATGGTTGGCGCTAGATGTACCATAGGCTTACAAATCATTTTGGACACACCCAGTGGTACCACTAGGTGACGAGGCTTAGTGGAAGCTCATTTCGGCCCGTTTGGAGACAGTGCTAATCTTGACGCAAGATAGGTGCACGGTTTGCGTCGAACGTACCACAGGCTCGGCAATCGTTTTGGATGCACCCGATGGAACTCATAGGTGACGTGGGTCATGTGGAATCTCACTTCTTTGCGTTTGGAGGCAGGGTTAGTGTCGGTGCAAGATAGGTGCATGGTTTGCGCTGGACATACCATAGGCTCATAAATCGTTTTGGATGCACTCGATGGTACCACTAGGTAACGAGGCTCAAGTGGAAGATCGTTTGACCTTTTGGACATATAGTGCTAATCTTGGCGCTTAAAGATAGTGTGCAGTTTGCGCCAAACGTACCATTAGCTTAGAAATCGTTTTGGATGCACCCGATGGGGTACTCCTAGGTGGCGTGGGTCATGTGGAATCTCACTTCTCTCCGTTTAGAGACAGTGTTAGTGTCGGTGCAAGATAGGTGCATGGTTTTGCGCTAGATGTACCATAGGCTTACAAATCGTTTTGGACACACCCAATGGTACCACTAGGTGACGAGGCTCGGTGGAAGCTTCGTTTGACCCGTTTGGAGAGCAGTGCTAATCTTGGCGCATAATAGGTGCACGGTTTGCGTCCAAAATACCACAGGCTCGGCAATCGTTTTGGATGCACCCGATGGAACTCCTAGGTGACGTGGGTCATGTGGAATCTCACTTCTCTCCGTTTAGAGAAAGAATTAGTGTCGGTGCAAGATAGGTGCACGGTTTGCGCTAGATGTACCATAGGCTTACAAATCGTTTTGGACACACCCAATGGTACCACTAGGTGACGAGGCTCAGGTGGAAGCTCGTTTCGGTCCATTTGGAGACAGTGCTAATCTGGACGCAAGATAGGTGCACGGTTTGCGTCGAAAATACCACAGGCTCTCGGCAATCGTTTTGGATGCACCCGATGGAACTCCTAGGTGGCGTGGGTCATGTGGAATCTCACTTCTCTCGTTTAGAGACAGCATTAGTCTCGGTGCAAGATAGGTGCATGGTTTTGCGCTAGATGTACCATAGGCTTACAAATCGTTTTGGACACACCCGGTGGTACCACTAGGTGACGAGGCTGAGTGGAAGCTTCGTTTGACCCGTTTGGAGACAGTGCTAATCTTGACGCAAGATAGGTGCACGGTTTGCGTCGAAAATACCACAGGCTCGGCAATCGTTTTGGATGCACCCGATGGAACTCATAGGTGACGTGGGTCATGTGGAATCTCACTTCTTTGCATTTGGAGGCAGGGTTAGTGTCGGTGCAAGATAGGTGCATGGTTTGCGCTGGACGTACCATAGGCTCATAAATCGTTTTGGATGCACTCGATGGTACCACTAGGTAACGAGGCTCAAGTGGAAGATCGTTTCGGCCTTTTGGACATATAGTGCTAATCTTGACGCAAGATAGGTGCACGGTTTGCGCCAAACGTACCATTAGCTTAGAAATCGTTTTGGACGCACCCGATGGTACTCCTAGGTGACGTGGGTCATGTGGAATCTCACTTCTCTCCGTTTAGAGACAGTGTTAGTGTCGGTGCAAGATAGATGAATGGTTTGCGCTAGATGTACCATAGGCTTACAAATCGTTTTGGACACACCCAATGGTACCACTAGGTGACGAGGCTCAGGTGGAAGCTCGTTTCGCCCCGTTTGGAGACAGTGCTAATCTTGACGCAAGATAGGTGCACGGTTTGCGTCCAAAATACCACAGGCTCGGCAATCGTTTTGGATGCACCCGATGGAACTCCTAGGTGACGTGGGTCATGTGGAATCTCACTTCTCTCCGTTTAGAGAAAGAATTAGTGTCGGTGCAAGATAGGTGCATGGTTTTGCGCTAGATGTACCATAGGCTTACAAATCGTTTGGACACACCCAATGGTACCACTAGGTGACGAGGCTCGGTGGAAGCTCGTTTGGCCCATTTGGAGACAGTGCTAATCTTGGCGCAAGATAGGTGCACGGTTTGCGTCGAAAATACCACAGAGCTCGGCAATCGTTTTGGATGCACCCGATGGAACTCCTAGGTGACGTGGGTCATGTGGAATCTCACTTCTCTCCGTTTAGAGACAGCATTAGTGTCGGTGCAAGATAGGTGCATGGTTTGCGCTAGATGTACCATAGGCTTACAAATCGTTTTGGACACACCCAATGGTACCACTAGGTGGCGAGGCTCGAGTGGAAGCTCGTTTGGCCCGTTTGGAGACGAGTGCTAATCTTGGCGCAAGATAGGTGCACGGTTTGCGTCGAACGTACCACAGCTCGGCAATCGTTTTGGATGCACCCGATGGAACTCATAGGTGACGTGGGTCATGTGGAATCTCACTTCTTTCCGTTTGGAGACAGGGTTAGTGTCGGTGCAAGATAGGTGCATGGTTTGCGCTGGGACGTACCATAGGCTCATAAATCGTTTTGATGCACTCGATGGTACCACTAGGTAACGAGGCTCAAGTGGAAGATCGTTTGACCCGTTTGGACATATAGTGCTAATCTTGGCCGCAAGATAGGTGCACGGTTTTGCGTAAAAATACCATTAGCTTAGAAATCGTTTTGGATGCACCCGATGGAACTCCTAGGTGACGTGGGTCATGTGGAATCTCACTTCTCTCCGTTTAGAGACAGGTGTTAGTGTCGGTGCAAGATAGGTGCATGGTTTTGCGCTAGATGTACCATAGGCTTACAAATCGTTTTGGACACACCCAATGGTACCACTAGGTGACGAGGCTCAGGTGGAAGCTTCGTTTGGCCCATTTGGAGATATAGTGCTAATCTTGGCGCAAGATAGGTGCAGGTTTGCGTCCAAAATACCACAGGCTCGGCAATCATTTTGGATGCACCGATGGAACTCCTAGGTGACGTGGGTCATGTGGAATCTCACTTCTCTCCGTTTAGAGACAGCATTAGTGTCGGTGCAAGATAGGTGCATGGTTTTGCGCTAGATGTACCATAGGCTTACAAATCGTTTTGGACACACCCAATGGTACCACTAGGTGACGAGGCTCAGGTGGAAGCTTCGTTTGGCCCATTTGGAGACAGTGCTAATCTTGGCGCAAAGATAGGTGCACGGTTTGCGTCGAAAATACCACAGGCTCGGCAATCATTTTGGATGCACCGATGGAACTCCTAGGTGGCGTGGGTCATGTGGAATCTCACTTCTTTCCGTTTGGAGGCAGGGTTAGTGTCGGTGCAAGATAGGTGCATGGTTTGCGCTGGACATACCATAGGCTCATAAATCGTTTTGGATGCACTCGATGGTACCACTAGGTAACGAGGCTCAAGTGGAAGATCGTTTGACCTTTTGGACATATAGTGCTAATCTTGGCGCAAGATAGGTGCACGGTTTTGCGTAAAAAATACCATTAGCTAGAGAAATCGTTTTGGATGCACCCGATGGAACTCCTAGGTGGCGTGGGTCATGTGGAATCTCACTTCTCTCCGTTTAGAGACAGCAGTGTTAGTGTCGGTGCAAGATAGGTGCATGGTTTGCGCTAGATGTACCATAGGCTTACAAATCGTTTTGGACACACCCAATGGTACCACTAGGTGGCGAGGCTCGGTGGAAGCTCGTTTGGCCCATTTGGAGACAGTGCTAATCTTGGCGCTTAGAATAGGTGCACGTTTTGCGTCGAAAATACCACAGGCTCGGCAATCGTTTTGGATGCACCGATGGAACTCCTGGTGACGTGGGTCATGTGGAATCTCACTTCTCTTGCGTTTGGAGGCAGGGGTTTAGTGTCGGTGCAAGATAGGTGCATGGTTTGCGCTGGACGTACCATAGGCTCATAAATCGTTTTGGATGCACTCGATGGTACCACTAGGTAACGAGGCTCAAGTGGAAGATCGTTTCGGCCTTTTGGACATATAGTGCTAATCTTGACGCAAGATAGGTGCACGGTTTGCGCCAAACGTACCATTAGCTTAGAAATCGTTTTGGATGCACCCGATGGTACTCCTAGGTGGCGTGGGTCATGTGGAATCTCACTTCTCTCCGTTTAGAGAGCGGTGTTAGTGTCGGTGCAAGATAGGTGCATGGTTTTGCGCTAGATGTACCATAGGCTTACAAATCGTTTTGGACACACCCAATGGTACCACTAGGTGACGAGGCTCAGTGGAAGCTTCGTTTACCCCGTTTGGAGACAGTGCTAATCTTGGCGCAAGATAGGTGCACGGTTTGCGTCCAAAATACCACAGGCTCGGCAATCATTTTGGATGCACCCGATGGAACTCCTAGGTGACGTGGGTCATGTGGAATCTCACTTCTCTCCGTTTAGAGACAGCATTAGTGTCGGTGCAAGATAGGTGCATGGTTTTGCGCTAGATGTACCATAGGCTTACAAATCGTTTTGGACACACCCAATGGTACCACTAGGTGGCGAGGCTCAGTGGAAGCTCGTTTGACCCCATTTGGAGACAGTGCTAATCTTGGCGCAAGATAGGTGCACGGTTTGCGTCGTCGAAAATACCACAGGCTCGGCAATCGTTTTGGATGCACCCGATGGAACTCCTAGGTGGCGTGGGTCATGTGGAATCTCACTTCTCTCCGTTTAGAGACAGCATTAGTGTCGGTGCAAGATAGGTGCATGGTTTTGCGCTAGATGTACCATAGGCTTACAAATCGTTTTGGACACACCCAATGGTACCACTAGGTGACGAGGCTCGGTGGAAGCTCGTTTCGGCCCCCGTTTGGAGACAGTGCTAATCTTGGCGCAAGAAGATAGGTGCACGGTTTGCGTCGAAAATACCACAGGCTCGGCAATCATTTTGGATGCACCGATGGAACTCATAGGTGGCGTGGGTCATGTGGAATCTCACTTCTTTCCGTTTGGAGCGGGGTTAGTGTCGGTGCAAGATAGGTGCATGGTTTGCGCTGGACGTACCATAGGCTCATAAATCGTTTTGGATGCACTCGATGGTACCACTAGGTAACGAGGCTCAAGTGGAAGATCGTTTGACCTTTTGGACATATAGTGCTAAATCTTGGCGCAAGATAGGTGCAGTTTTGCGTAAAACGTACCATTAGCTTAGAAATCGTTTTGGATGCCTTTTGATGGTACTCCTAGGTGGCGTGGGTCATGTGGAATCTCACTTCTCTCCGTTTAGAGACAGTGTTAGTGTCGGTGCAAGATAGGTGCATGGTTTGCGCTAGATGTACCATAGGCTTACAAATCGTTTTGGACACACCCAATGGTACCACTAGGTGACGAGGCTCAGGTGGAAGCTCGTTTGACCCGTTTGGAGACAGTGCTAATCTTGGCGCAAGAGATAGGTGCACGGTTTTGCGTCGAAAATACCACAGGCTCGGCAATCGTTTTGGATGCACCGATGGAACTCCTAGGTGATGTGGGTCATGTGGAATCTCACTTCTCTCCGTTTAGAGACAGCATTAGTGTCGGTGCAAGATAGGTGCATGGTTTTGCGCTAGATGTACCATAGGCTTACAAATCGTTTTGGACACACCCAATGGTACCACTAGGTGACGAGGCTCGGTGGAAGCTTCGTTTGGCCCATTTGGAGACAGTGCTAATCTTGGCGCAGATAGGTGCATGGTTTGCGTCGAAAATACCACAGGCTCGGCAATCGTTTTGGATGCACCCGATGGAACTCCTAGGTGGCGTGGGTCATGTGGAATCTCACTTCTCTCCGTTTAGAGACAGCATTAGTCTCGGTGCAAGATAGGTGCATGGTTTTGCGCTAGATGTACCATAGGCTTACAAATCGTTTTGGACACACCCGGTGGTACCACTAGGTGACGAGGCTTAGTGGAAGCTCGTTTGACCCGTTTGGAGACGAGTGCTAATCTTGGCGCAAGATAGGTGCACGGTTTGCGTCGAGCGTACCACGAGGCTCGGCAATCGTTTTGGATGCACCGATGGAACTCATAGGTGGCGTGGGTCATGTGGAATCTCACTTCTTTGCGTTTGGAGGCAGGGTTAGTGTCGGTGCAAGATAGGTGCATGGTTTGCGCTGGACGTACCATAGGCTCATAAATCGTTTTGGATGCACTTTCGATGGTACCACTAGGTAACGAGGCTCAAGTGGAAGATCGTTTGGCCTTTTGGACATATAGTGCTAATCTTGGCGCAAGATAGGTGCACGGTTTGCGTAAGCGTACCATTAGCTTAGAAATCGTTTTGGGCGCACCGATGGTACTCCTAGGTGGCGTGGGTCATGTGGAATCTCACTTCTCTCCGTTTAGAGACAGTGTTAGTGTCGGTGCAAGATAGGTGCATGGTTTTGCGCTAGATGTACCATAGGCTTACAAATCGTTTTGGACACACCCAATGGTACCACTAGGTGACGAGGCTCGGTGGAAGCTTCGTTTACGCCCGTTTGGAGACAGTGCTAATCTTGGCGCAAAGATAGGTGCACGGTTGCGTCCAAAATACCACAGGCTCGGCAATCGTTTTGGATGCACCGATGGAACTCCTAGGTGGCGTGGGTCATGTGGAATCTCACTTCTCTCCGTTTAGAGACAGCATTAGTGTCGGTGCAAGATAGGTGCATGGTTTTGCGCTAGATGTACCATAGGCTTACAAATCGTTTTGGACACACCCAATGGTACCACTAGGTGACGAGGCTCTGGTGGAAGCTTCGTTTGACCCCATTTGGAGACAGTGCTAATCTTGGCGCAAAGATAGGTGCACGGTTTGCGTCGAAAATACCACAGGCTCGGCAATCGTTTTGGATGCACCCGATGGAACTCCTAGGTGGCGTGGGTCATGTGGAATCTCACTTCTCTCCGTTTAGAGACAGCATTAGTGTCGGTGCAAGATAGGTGCATGGTTTGCGCTAGATGTACCATAGGCTTACAAATCGTTTTGGACACACCCAATGGTACCACTAGGTGGCGAGGCTTAGTGGAAGCTCGTTTGGCCCGTTTGGAGCAGTGCTAATCTTGGCGCAAGATAGGTGCATGGTTTTCGCGTCGAGCGTACCACAGAGCTCGGCAATCGTTTTGGATGCACCCGATGGAACTCATAGGTGACGTGGGTCATGTGGAATCTCACTTCTTTGCGTTTGGAGGCGAGGGTTAGTGTCGGTGCAAGATAGGTGCATGGTTTGCGCTTGGACGTACCATAGGCTCATAAATCGTTTTGGATGCACTCGATGGTACCACTAGGTAACGAGGCTCAAGTGGAAGATCGTTTGACCTTTTGGACATATAGTGCTAATCTTGGCGCAAAGATAGGTGCACGGTTTGCGTAAAAAATACCATTAGCTTAGAAATCGTTTTGGGCGCACCGATGGTACTCCTAGGTGACGTGGGTCATGTGGAATCTCACTTCTCTCCGTTTAGAGACGAGTGTTAGTGTCGGTGCAAGATAGGTGCATGGTTTTGCGCTAGATGTACCATAGGCTTACAAATCGTTTTGGACACACCCAATGGTACCACTAGGTGGCGAGGCTCGGTGGAAGCTTCGTTTAGCCCCGTTTGGAGCAGTGCTAATCTTGGCGCAAGATAGGTGCAGGTTTGCGTCCAAAATACCACAGGCTCGGCAATCATTTTGGATGCACCCGATGGAACTCCTAGGTGACGTGGGTCATGTGGAATCTCACTTCTCTCCGTTTAGAGACAGCATTAGTGTCGATTGCAAGATAGGTGCATGGTTTTGCGCTAGATGTACCATAGGCTTACAAATCATTTTGGACACACCCAATGGTACCACTAGGTGGCGAGGCTCGGTGGAAGCTTCGTTTGGGCCCATTTGGAGGCAGTAAATCTTGGCGCAAAGATAGGTGCCGCGGTTTGCGTCGAAAATACCACAGGCTCGGCAATCGTTTTGGATGCACCGATGGAACTCCTAGGTGGCGTGGGTCATGTGGAATCTCACTTCTCTCCGTTTAGAGGCAGCATTAGTGTCGGTGCAAGATAGGTGCATGGTTTGCGCTAGATGTACCATAGGCTTACAAATCGTTTTGGACACACCCAATGGTACCACTAGGTGACGAGGCTCAAGTGGAAGCTCGTTTGACCCGTTTGGAGACAGTGCTAATCTTGGCGCAAGATAGGTGCACGGTTTGCGTCCAAAATACCACAGGCTTTCGGCAATCGTTTTGGATGCACCGATGGAACTCCTAGGTGGCGTGGGTCATGTGGAATCTCACTTCTCTCCGTTTAGAGACAGCATTAGTGTCGGTGCAAGATAGGTGCATGGTTTTGCGCTAGATGTACCATAGGCTTACAAATCGTTTTGGACACACCCAATGGTACCACTAGGTGACGAGGCTCAGTGGAAGCTTCGTTTGGCCCGTTTGGAGAGCAGTGCTAATCTTGGCCTTAGATAGGTGCACGGTTTGCGTCGAAAATACCACAGGCTCGGCAATCGTTTTGGATGCACCGATGGAACTCATAGGTGACGTGGGTCATGTGGAATCTCACTTCTTTCCGTTTGGAGGCAGGGTTAGTGTCGGTGCAAGATAGGTGCATGGTTTTGCGCTGGATGTACCATAGGCTCATAAATCGTTTTGGATGCACTTTCGATGGTACCACTAGGTAACGAGGCTCAAGTGGAAGATCGTTTGACCTTTTTGGACATATAGTGCTAATCTTGGCGCAAAGATAGGTGCAGGTTTTGCGTAAAAATACCATTAGCTTAGAAATCGTTTTGGGCGCACCGATGGTACTCCTAGGTGGCGTGGGTCATGTGGAATCTCACTTCTCTCCGTTTAGAGACAGTGTTAGTGTCGGTGCAAGATAGGTGAATGGTTTGCGCTAGATGTACCATAGGCTTACAAATCGTTTTGGACACACCA